>MPNW01000231.1:109714-151488 GCA_011800805.1 Hirudo medicinalis | reverse complement strand
TAAATATTTTTACATAATGAAACACTGAACAATCCTTATATTAATGACAAAGTTAATTTTAAAATAAAGACAAAAATTACTTGAACGTATAAAAATTAGAAACCAGAATAGCAATACATGAAGTGTCTTAAAACATGAAATTTTTCAACCGACCTAAAATCAATTATAAACAACCAACCCTAACCAAAACCCTAACCCTAAAGTCTTGACTTATTTATTGAGAATGTGCGTAATTCAATCAATTAACAAAAATTAAAAAAAGATAATATAAGAGATAGAATCTAAGGCTATTTCTCCTACGTTTGCACAACCCTAACCCTAACACTCCTTAGAAGATTTTTTAATAAATCGAGGGCCTAGAGCAGTTTAAAGAAAATTTTAACTTATTTATTTAGAATATGCAATATTCTATGCTATTCTATATATGCAATACAAAAATGTAATTATAGCGAGAGCGCTAATGATTAATTTCGTTGCAAAGGAGTTCTTTATTTATTTAGATAACTGCTGTTTTTCCTAACCCTAATTTTTTATTAACATGTTTTCTAATTACTCCAGCTTGAAGCTTTTAATTCTGAAAAATTGCTGGTGCCTAGTGTACAAGCACATCATGATACATCCTCTGATCTATTCGCAAAACAATTGTTAGATATTGGAAATGGGAAGATGTCAATCGATGAATCCACACATTGTGTCACGTTGCCAACAAGCTTCTGTACAATCACAGCAACCAAAGACGAATTGCTTCACAAAAGTTTTCCCTAATATCGCACAGAATTACATAAATCATCAGTGGCTCAATGCACTTCTGTTAGCAGCCAAAAAACGACGATATCAATGCCATCAACTTCAGCATTTAAAACGAAATACAAGGCGATATAAGTCAATCGATACTGTAATGAATCAAGACGAAGTTGTCAATTATCCAACTGAATTCTTGAAATCACTTGATTTGCAAGGCATGCCGCCACACATTTTAACATTGAAAATTGGGCGTGCCTGTTATTCTTCTCCGAATTCCACCACGACTTTGCAAAGGTACCAGGCTTTCAGTTATAAAGATGATGAACAATGTCATCGAAGCTACCATTTTAAATGGAAAATTTAAAGAAGACGATTTTCTGTTGCCACGCATCCCAAAGATTGCGTTAGATATGCCATTCGAATTCAAACGTCTGCAGTTTCCAGTGCGACTCGCTTTTGCAATGACCATCAACAAGGCACAGGAACAACCGCTACAAGTGTGTGGACTAAATTTGGAAAATCCATGCTTCTCACATGGACATCTGTATGTGGCCTGCTCACGCTTCGGAAAACCTTCTGATTTATTCGTGTACGCACCCGACGGAAAAAAAATATTTTTTATCCAAAAGCACTGCAGTAAAAAAAAACACAACACTTCTCTTTCTTTAAATGGCATTGAAAAGCATGCGATACTCGCTAATTATATTAATTATTAAATTATAAAATATGGTCTTTTTTTTACTAACGATTGATGAAAGACACCGCAATCTGTTATGTTGAACGACAATAGTAACGATCAGATTCACTTTGCGTGTCACAATTTTCCGTTTTCATGCACTTGTTTTGCACTATCGAAGATTTTACAATAAGTCATCGACCTCAGCGGGATGTTTGATTATCGAAAAGATCTCGCATTATAACAACTGAGTTCGATTAAGTACACGTGTTAACCGATAAATATCATTTTTAAGGTGCAAATGTCTAAGGCTTCTTTATTCTCACCTCACACTAACCTTAACCCAAATCACAAAGTTAAATTGTAATCTAGCACAAACTCAATTGTTCAGTATATCCATGATTGTCAAGAAACAGATTTCACAATGAAATGCTGCAAATATTGACCCAATAATATCAACCATATCTCAAAAAGGCCTTTATCCTGTCTTCAATTGATGTATCTTCACCCACAAGAATCGATTCATTAAAATGAGGATAAATATTCACTGATACATAATTAATCAATCATTCACAAAAATCAGTACGAATCAAGATATTTGGATGGCTAAAAATTATGTATTGTATTACATTTTACTCCAGACATTTACAATTGTCATCATTACTTCAAAAACACAAGTGCAATTTTCAAATTTCTGCTAGCTACATCAACATTATATTGTTATCATCTGCATGTTATCAGTCAGTGTATTTTATCAAGGAAAATCAGGCGATTACTACCACCATCATGAATCCTCATGGACATGTTTTTGATATTGAACTAAGACCAAATGATTGCTCCTTTAGAAGAGAAAGTGGATAAGAAAGGTCTTTAACAATGATATCAGCTTGACAAGCGAGCTATTGGAGAAACAGAATCGTGATATCCATCAAGCTGAGAGTTGAACTTGGAAGGCCGATGTTTGAGCGATCCTTCTCGATAATAGATGGAATCATTATGGAAAGAATTACCGGACATCTTGTAGGTGTAAGGGTCGGATTTGCCAAAAATGTTGTGGCAATATTGAGTAATATCACTATTTTGATTGGTGGTCCTCAAAACCTTGATAATGCCCTGTGTTATCTTGAGGAACCAATAGAGGTTGATGATGTCTAAGATAAGGCATGAAGATATCAGTACGTACCAAATCTTGCCAAGTGAATCACACTTTTCAGAGCCATATATGCTGTAAACCTACAGAAGAGAGCAGATTAGTCATACTCAAGTATATAATACAAATATGATATATTCATGATATATATTCATCAAACATCAATCCAACATTTTTTTAAACAATATTACTGTTAATAATCTGTAGATTTCAAATAGCATAAGCAATAGCACAGGGATACTTTCATGTTACATTTTATCAACAATCACAACCACTTTTTCAATTGTAAAATTGCTCGAAACATCTTATAATTGTGATGCTTATCAAAAGACATTATACTTATCAAATCAATAGCACACCGACTTAAAATATATAACCATTAAAAATCATCCAACCTTGAGCCAGTAGAAGGGAACACTGACAACCCTCACAAAGAAAAACATGACCGTCATAGAAACTCCATTGAGCACTACAGGGGGAGAGTATTTTTTATAGCCCAATACATCCAAAAACCATCTACAATAACAAATATATGACTAGGCACGTTAATAAATTGCAGTACTCATCATTACAACTATGAAAAACATCCAGCAAAATATTTTGCATTTATATTTTAGTTGATTTTATGAGTGCATCACATATTTGTTTAGGATATGAAGGCAATACTTACAATTAATATTGGTAAAATTAATAATTATTCTAAGTCATAATAATAATTTTTTAAATTACCTTTTATTTACAAACGGTGTTGAAAATTCTGCTATGAGTCTGACATTGGCAAACCAAAGAAGAGCTCCATAAGTCTAACAATGAAAACATATTAATACATTAATCTCAAGTTGGCTTAGCTGGTTGTGCATGTAGTGCATGTAGTGGAAACTGTACAGCCTCAATTTTCGCATACTACTTTTTAACTGTCACAGTGGCCCTTAGGATCTCATTGAGCATGTACTTAAATACATGAATGACTACACCAAGCTTTTTAGTTTTTAATGTTTATCATGCATCAAAAATTGCTTTTTTCAGAACAAGTTATAGTAAAATTTAAATAAAGCATTGATATTATGAATTTTATATGAATTTGACCACTCCTATTAACAACTGGTGATAATTAAAATTAACAACAAAGTCAAACCATGGCAAAGCAGAAGGCATAAATGGAGGCAGCATGATGGAAAAGGAAAAATATCTCCCCAATTTCTGAGTAGTGGAACAACACAATCAGAACATCTAAAAGAGATATGAGCACTCTCATGCAACCAATCATGTAATTGCAAGTCATATTTAGTTCTGTGCAAGTAATTCATTTAACAGGATTAACAAACCTGAACACATATAACCAACAACAATGGCACAAGTCATCCTGACCAGATCTGATTCACCCCTAGTGACAAAAATATATTTCCTTAAATTTTCTTACAAAGAAAAGGTAGATCTATAAAGTTGCAGACCAAATTGGATCAAGACTGATGTCATCTTCATATATGAGACAGTAGAGACAGAGCATGCTAACCAAGACGGCATGCACAGACGAATTAGTCCTAAAAGTTTGAAACGATTGAAAGATAACTTAACAAATAATCAAAAATTGATAAATATTTGTGTCAAGAATATGCGAGTTATACAGATTAGCAAACGCACAAACTCCAACCTGGAGCTCCATTCCACTCGTTTCGGATTTGATAGGTTTTTGAATTCTGGTATGAATTTTATGGTCAGAGAAGGATTGAAATACTTGTACAAAGCTAGAAACGAGGCGCAACTGGCGGCTGAAGTATAATAATACCTCAAGCTCATGATCGACTCGGTCCCGCAGATTCCTGCAGATTGTTTAATATTTGACTTGCTGTGCCTTTTTCAGTCCGACTAATCACCAGCACTAAACACCTATGCAGGACAAAGACGAAGAAGTGAATCTATCTTCAAAATATAAATATCTATAAACAAATAATGCAAATGTCTAAATTTTTTTTTATATTATATTAATCAATTTGAAAACATAAATTTAAAACATAAATATATGTGTAATGTATCAGAAATTAAGCGTTAATTTTTAAAATTAATGCTGGTTAAAAATATTTTAGAATAACTTTTATAAAATAATATAATTGTAGACATGCGCAGTTATTGTAAACTATTCAAACTTACGCGCTGCCCGAACTAGTTGATCGGCTTAAGCCTTTGATATATTTGTATTTATTCTTGTTAAGCTATGGACAATTTGAGGGAAAACATTGCTCCCGTTGACTATGTGGAACAAACTGGAGCTTTGCTTCGAAAGATGAGTTTCCCATCAGGTGTGCTTACAAGTTCAAACTTCAGTGATATTTCATGCACAACTGTTTCAACATCTGCGAAGGTTCGTTTTATAATTCCTCTGATATATAAGCAGGCATTTTGATTGTTTTTTTCATGTACGTATCATGACAGTCATTTTCCATGCATTCATACTCCACTTTTTGTGTATGGGAACGAATGCGCCATCCTAATAGTTTACCCATTTGGTAGTGAGCTGTTTAACTGTTTATGCTTTTAGTATTAAAGACTAAATTGTCAAAATATTAGCATTTTCAATAATTTAAAATCAGTTCATTGTTTTTATATCTCATACTATAAACTATTAAACACAATCATAGTAAAAGCTTTCATCACTACAATTTATGCAGTCCCTGATAGATATTAATTATCAAATAATTAATTTTTATGAATCACACACATGAATTTGTATTTCATTATACAGAATTTTAGTCATTGAGTACTATGTAATTTAGTATTAAATTATTTCACTTGAAGTTATCATTGTTGAGCGAGGAAAGCAGCTTATGTAATGTCAATAAAGTCTCTCAGATGAACACTTCAAAACTCAAATCAATTGGGTCCAAGTAAGTTTGTAAATTCATTTATAATAACATAACTTGGTTATTGGTAATTTTGGATTCAATTATCTATGAATAATTTTTATTTCGTTTATTGTTTAATAATTTATTTTCAGTAGTTCCACAGGTGCTGTTAGCATCAATAACCAGGATAGAGATGGTGTGAATATTGCAGAGTATGTGGATGTTGAGGACACTGTGCTTTTACAGGAGTCAATTTCTGAACAAGCAGTTGCTCCTGAAAAACTTATTGATGTGTCAATCTTTGAAGGAGATTTAACCATAAAAGTTGAGGAATGTCCAAAAAAGGATCTGGCCTCTGATATGGATGCCTGTTTGATGATGATGGAAAAGCTACGTGTAGCAGATACGCCTATAAAGCATGTTGTGAATTGCAGTCTTGTAAAGAAGCCCTCAAAGGTGAACACTGCTTTTACTGAGATTTGCCATGACAATGCAGGCAATGAAAATGAAATATCTCGGAATTGCTGTGATAAAACTCGTACTGGTGCTCATGAAATTACTTTTGAAGTCATAACTTCAAGACAGACAAATGAAGCTCTATTGGCAGAAAAGTTGATAGAAGACATTAAGGTCAAAGAGTCACCAACCAACATTTCTGAAACAGGCACTGAGTCCCAAAATGAAGCTATTTGTGAGGTGACATTTTCTAATAGACATTTTGACTTGCCATCTTGCTTCCATATTAATGCTGAGCATAATGATCAGATTAGAAATGAGCACGAAGAACCACTGGAGTTAAGTGGAGGTAACAAAGACATAAATCCAGAATTTGTCAACCAAGGCACCATTACGATGGAATGCTATTCAAAGCAAACAAATATAAAAGTACACAATGTTCCATTTAAAAGCGAAGAAAAATTTCTAATTTCTAGTTCTAATGGCAACGTTCAAAAAGAAAATGGCTTAGAAATGGCAGCAGAAAATGAACAATTGGTAACAGAGCTGGTTAAGCAGGCAGCAAATCTAAATAATATATCCACTGATCATGCAACACCTGATAACAAATTTCTGGTGAATGCTCAGTGGTCAGCAGAAGATGGATCTGAAGTTATTATAGAAAAGGAATCGGATGTGATTGAATCTCATAAGGAATTTGGTGAGGAGTCTGCTAATGACATTAATTGGAATCAACTCAATGCAGAAAAATCAAATTTGGGATTGGTTGTAGAAGATGAACAGTTGATGACTGATAACATTCTGTCTGCAAGGCAGGCAGCTGATACAAAATTTCATGCCATTCTGACAACAACTAGGGATGAATCTGGAGTGAATGATAGCCTCACCAGAACAGATGGAATTGAAAATGCTGTGAATGAATCAGGCACATTTGCATCATCTCCATCTTTAGAATTTGATGAGACATCAGCTAGCAGTATCAGTAAGAATCAGCACGCAGCAGATACAAACTTCTTAGAATTTGTGGTGATGAAAATAGCCAACGAAAAAGCTGAAGATGGGGCAGATCCGACTGAAGATGCACAGAAATCATTTGTTGATAAGGCATCGTTCAAACAAGCAAACAAAGGTGAGAATTTCTGCAGAAAAATAATAAATATAAATATATTTATAGGCAGAATGTTAAAGTTTGTCTATAATTCATAAACAATTAGCAGATTCTTATGGTAATAGGCTATTGAAGGATTCAATGATGATTATGATTAATTAGCAGAAAAAATTGTTCTAGTAGGATTATAGTATGATATTTTAACTTATTTGTATACATTAGGACATTTTGAAGAATCTGCCAACTGGGATATTCTGGAGAAATACTGTACAGAGGTTGGCTTTGTTGGGTTTAAGTAGTCTAATTTGTTTCATGACTTCTTATTTCTGTAGATGGAGCAATCTAGTCTAACCAGGCAGTCTTTATATGTTAAATTTGATCCTCTAGTGGCAAAGCTTGTGCCTCAAGGTAAAGCAGAAAAATTGTTTTGTGTAAAAATTTAATGGTATTCAAATCATTGAAAGTTCAATACTTTTTTAAGACACAGGAAATCAAACTGAGTCATCAACCGCTACAGCTTCATCACCCCCTGAAGAGTTAGCACTTCAGATATTTTGTCATGTAGTTATTTCAGTTAGAGTCTGATTTGGTAAATGATATATCATTTAGCCTAAACTTGGTTAATGCTACTGGGATATCTGAAGACCTACTATTTATGGATACCCCACCAAAGGCAGCCTCCCAGCACATGAGCCAAACTCTCCTGAGTGAAGTCGATCAATTATTTTGCACTACTCCAAGATCAGAGATGCAGTCAGTGAGTCATTTTAAATGTTTGATAATTTTTTTTAGCTAAATTCCCATTGGATGGTTCAGTGACACTGTAATAAGTTGTATTATCTAAATAATTACATTTAATCTACTTTCAAATCTTGTGCGTCATTACAGGCAAGATAGTAATAAATTTGCTCCCTATGTGATCTTCCTTTCAATTTGAAGTAAATTCTATATAGAAGCATCGGTACTTGCTTGCTATCAGTTTTGACTGACGTCCTGGCAAAGCACACTTTAGAGATGATCCCTAGAAGTATTCGATCTATATTTATGATGCAATTGTGTACAAGTGATGTTAATATTAATATTTTTATTTATATTGCTGCTCCAGGGGCTGTCAGTCTTGTTTGGAGTGGGCAAGAATGCTATTGAAGTACTTTCATTTTTGTTTTGAAATATTTCTTTGTATAATGCTGCTTCTTATCAATCATTTAACAAAGCCAAGATTTAACTGAAGATGATTGTTTTGAACACAACTTTATCAGCATCACTTTGGCCTTCTCTAACATTTAATATCTCTTTTGTGTAGGTTCCCCAGCACTCACATGCTGATATCATAAAGAAATTCAGAGAATGGGAATTTAGCTGTCAGGCTCAGCTGCTGCAGATGGATAGAGAATGGGCACTGAGACTTGAAGCTGAAGTCCGTTCCTTTGTTTTTTAAATATGTTTTATTTGCTTTGGATGTTGTATGGTCTTTCTTGGTCAATACCTTACCTTGTTGGAGTGACTTTGACTTAAATAATAAATTGTATAAGCATTTAATGAGATGTTAGCAATCATCTCCATAAAAGTCCAACATGCCTTGTGGTTTCACCAGAAAAATGAATTCTCAAGGAAGGAAGAGAATCTCAAAGAAGAAGTAAAGAAATTAGATAAGGAAATTTTTTATTTCACCAAGGAAAAAGAGGAGATCAAGTAAAATAATTATAATTATTTTTTTGATGCTAAATTATATACATTTTTTAGTTTTTTGGCTGGTTCGCTTATTGTTGGACTCCTGATGTTATTTGATTAATCTCTATTGATTTCAATGAAAATGTTGACAGAGTTATCCGGTCTGGCTATGAAGACTTGACAAAGCAAGTTCTTGGTTAGATTGGCATGATTTCTATTCTAAGCAGATATCTTGAGCTAATATAATTTTTTAATATTCATTATCACAATATTATAAAATTATTTATGACCTTCCAATTTAAAATTCTCTTAATTTTTTACTTCCCTAATCATAGTCTCCTCAACAATTTCTAGCTGAAAGAGTGCAAGAACAAGAAGAAGTTGCACAAGAGGAGACCAATCTCATGAAGGAAAGAGACCAGGTGAATTCCTATTTTTCCCTAAAATATCTACAAGTCCAATGATTTTCATGAGTGTTCACCTTGTGCAGGCTATTGAGGATGTTCAGGCAGTGGAGGCATCATTGCAGAGCTCCTCAAGAGATATGAGAAGCTCAAAACAATTGCCAAATCCTTCACTGAGGTCAAACATATTTATTATTTGAAGCCATATTTGTAGTTTTGTTATGTAATATCACTGCAACGGAAAACTAAATTGCAAAATTACTCAACCAATGCTGTTTCTAGAATGAAGATATCTTGAAGGAATGTGTCGTTGAATATCAAAACAAGTGCAAGAAAAGTGATGGGGAATATCATACATTGAAGACAAATGCAGAGGAAAAGTTGAACTGGTGAGCTGCTATTAATATTATTGCATAATGAATGTATCATGCAAAATTCTCTAACATTTTGATAGTGCAAATGAAAAACTAGCCAAAATAAAGAAGGTTTCAGACACTGAAATAAGCATCCTCCAAGCATCCTTCCGAAAAGTTGAAATGCAAGTCAGTAGTCTTCAAGCAGCCAATGAACAGAAAGTAATTCATTCACATTTTCTTCCTCAAATGCATTTATTACCTTTATTATTTATTTAAAGCATGCCTTAAACAATAATTTAGCACAATATTTACTGGGTAGGCACAAATACATGACCATAATCCCCTGGTCCAAGTTCTTGTAAAACCAAGAGTTCTATGCAGCTATGACATCAGCATATTTCGTCACACTTATTGCATGACTTAGATACTGTATGAGTTCAGTTGGGGAGACAACCCATCCATGACAGTTGAAATACTTAATTTTTTAAGTTAGTTTTAAATGAAATACACATTTCAGACAAAGGAGAATGAGGAGCTTACAGCCATTTGTGATGAGTTGTTGATTAAAGCTGGACAATGAAAGGACAAAAACACTTAGAAATTTGAAATTTTGTTTGGGTTTGGCCCTCATTTCCATCCTCGTTTGCTCTTGAAAATGCTTTATTCTTCATAAGTTTGGCTGTTTTATGATTCTTAATGTAAAATATTCTAATCAGAAAACATCAAAAATACAAAAATAGAACTTTGAGAGGAAAACACAAAAAGTTAAAAATTAAGTTCACATCTTGTTTTTACTTTCATAGTTAAACTTCATTCTTGTGGAAAACCTACAACTCTTCATTTTCAAGGAAACTTGGCATGGATTTATGGAGTGCTCCGTAGCGTTGATTTTCAATAGTTCTGCATTGGCTGGACTGAATGAGGTCAAGTAAAGTGTCATCTGCAAAGGATTGCAAATACATTAATAGTTGTTATTAAAATTATCACCTAATTAATACACATGATTGAAAATTATGTTCATTCATATATTTTACTGTATTTACTGTATATTTCCATATAATAAGTTTTTACCATCAAATGCTGGTTCTGACATCTCCACTGTTACCAATCCTAAAATATCAGCACTTGGAGGACTGGCGATTCTCATTGCCTGCTGAGGTTTTTTCCCATCTGAGTTATTTCTTTTGATCAAGTTGAACAGCTTTGGTCTGCTGCTCTGAAATTCTTGTTTCAGGAACTTTTGTCCTTCAACCCAACTCAGCTATAGAAATTAATTTTTTTAGCTATATGTATACTCACCTATTCCGTATAAATGATATTGTACAATGGGTTAGGGTTATAAGTCATATTTATTTTAGTGAGGAGCACTTTGGCATAAGACATATTTGAGCATTTTAGCTTTAGGCCAAGTACATAAGGTAACACCGCATTGAACATACCTTCCCGATGTCAAATGTGGTACATTTATCAAATGTGATGAGGTCCAGGTTCATCCCAAGAGATGCATGCAGAGAATCTGGCATTCTCTTGCAATTCAAGAGTGCTTGAGCAGTACCATGACCGGCTTGAGAAAAGTCTAAAAAGGATACCTTTGTCTGAGCAGGGTATGCGGTCTATAATAATGCAGAATACTGTCTATGCACATGGCTGCTCTAAATTATTTAAATTCACTCAAAGGTAAGTCCACACTTTTCAAATGCCGAAGATCTAGACCTTTACAATAAACGACGATGTGTTGGCGGTCCAAAGCATCCACTGTTGTGTCACTGCTCAGTTGATAACCTAGTCCAGCCTGCCAAATGATAATGTATGCTAAATACTATCAAGATGTAGTTGTAATATCCTGATTTTGAATATAATTTCAGAATATTGCCTCATTTTTAAATTGCTTTAAGAATTGCATGCCACCATTTGTTAGTAGACGTCCCTATAAAATATTAGATTTGTTCTGGTGAATATAATGGAAGTTTTCGATCAACTAACCAACTCAAAGACATGAGTTTCTGTTCCTGGGCAATGCATCCTCAAGACAGGTTCCATACATTCTCCGAGGCGAGTTCCCATCCTGCTCTTTACAATTATTTTACTGTGGGGAAGATCTGCTCTGAACACAGAACACCTGATCATTTCCAGATTTGAACAGTCAAGGGAGATCAGTTGATCATCCAGACTGACCACCTTTTATAGTGAATAATTTGGAAGACGATATTTTCTTTCTTAAGAATTTTTATGAATAAAACATAACATTTTTACCCTGAGCAATAAATCAATGAATAAATAATAAGGGAGTATAAGATCAAGACAAATGTTTGGCTAGATGGTCACCAACCTGACCAGTTGATGGATCCACTGCTTCATAAAAATTGATGCCAGGTTTGATTTTATCCTGGTGCATCACCATCACCTCCCTTAGGCTCATCTGGAATGCTTTGATACTCTTGAATGAGATCACAAGAGACTTACCACCAGGAAATCTGAGTGTGAGTTTCTCATTGATCTAAGTGCACAAAAATGAATGGTAAATGGAAAAAAATCAATTTGTAACAAAGTCAGTTGTTATAAAATGGACCTGTGGTTTATAAATATCATGGTGATCCAGAGTAATTCCCCTCATGTCTGCAATAGTATTGGTCTTTGGAAGCTTCCCTGCATGCATAAGGATGATTATTTTGGCATGAAAAGTATACAAGATGTTTGAGCATTATAATTACCCAACTTATAACTACAAAGACAAATTTATCATTCCATGCATGTTGAAAATGACAATCTAATATTTTATTATTCTTAGACTGATTATTAGTTAATGAATGTTAATTAAAATAATTTTTGTAGAAGAATATTTAATAATAAGCAGACGTTTCTGCCAAAAGAGCAGAGATTTCCCTCTCTTTGTCATTTTCTGGCAATCCTAAAAAAATACAAATTAGCTTTGGGTAGCAGACAAATACTTTTATTAAAATTTACTTTATTTCTTTTCAACAAATTGAAGCATCAATCAATGACCACCAACAAATTTGTCATGAAAGCTAACAGTAAATAAAAAGAGTGATATAAAGAATGACAGGGAGCAACGCACAATTATTCATTTAATTCAAAGGTGATATAGTTAATTGTTGGAATGGTAGAGTTAACAGGTGATTTTTATCATTGCATGCAGGAACACAACTGTCTGATCTAACATACAGGCCAAATATATGGCATTTATGAGCAAAGTCTGAAAATCTGAAAACAAAAGCATAAGAATTTTAACTTGAATGCATGCCTCAGAGAGTTCTAGTCCTTCAGAAAAGTATGATTTTCCTTCCAGCTCTGCTATGATGGAATGCTTATAGAAATCTGATTTCTTGAATCTTGGATAAATGTCCTGCTTCATGAGCAGATAGATCTGAGATGATTTAACTTAATCATGAAACTTAGAGAATCACATTTAATGACTAATAGAATTTATAAAAAAATATTTTAAACAATATGATTTGTTGTTCCAGGCAGTATCTGATTAACATTGCCAATGTTGCTTAACAAAATACATGAAATATTTATATTTGTAATAATGAATGTAACCACATGTTTCTGGGCATTGTCAAAGAGATCTGGATTGGCTCTTACGAGTCCCCTCTTGACCTGGGTGGAGATCTCATGGTCGACATTGATAGGATCGACTGCTCCAATGGAAAAATGCCGAGAGTAGATGTTCTGTGCTTCTTCCTTCCTCTGTTTATCAGTATTGACAGAAATTTCATGAAACACATGATGGTAATGGTAATACACAAATGGTAATGATGCTGGATATATGGATATATTAAGAAGTGTTAGCTGTAATGGCAAAGCTTCACTATCATCTTCCTGGTTAAAATTCTTAACATTATCAAGGATGAACCTGTTCATCAGACATTTTTTTATAATCTTCACACCTCTTCCAAAATGTCATGTTTTCTATGCTGAACTCCCTCCTCAAGAATTCCTATAAATTACAGCGAAATCATATGTGAACTTATATTAATAGCACAGTAATTGCATTGTAACATTTACATAATCTAAATTAAAAACTTAGAATCAGAATTAGTTTTAATGGCAATCAATCACTCAATTTTTAGGGAATAAATGTTGTAGTAAAGACCTCACATTGAAAAGGGTGAGCCCAACAGGATCTGAGAAAAGATTCTCAAATGAAACTCCCCAAGTGGCAGCTCTGCTTGAGACTATCCTCTCGATCAGAGGTTTACATTGAGGTAAAGAAGGAGGAAATGGCGGCTTTGATGAACTTGAAGCTAGTGACTGTTGAGTGATAACATTGATAACCATCAGTGATAACATTTGAAGACACTCATTAAAGCACATTGAATTCCTATTATCAACAATAAATATTAGCCAAACAATGATCTCAGTGTAACATTTTTTAGTGCAAATATTCTTAACCTCTTTTGATGAACACTTTCCAAAGACGTTTTTTGATGCAGCAACCTGTATTTTAGATGTGCATATATTTTAATTGTGTGAATTTTCAATTATATATGAATTTTTTATTAATATCATAACATAATTATATTTTTCAAATAAAATATTATTCACTTATGATTTGGAATTTTACTTACCTGCTTCAAGAATGTGGAAACTCTTTGTCTCTCTTTTGAAAAACTTTGGACATGAGTCTCGTGTGAAATGTTTTTTTCCCTCAATGGATCCAAATTTGCAATTTTGATACATTCATTCATTTTATTCAGTTTTCTCCAATCTCTCCACCTATTACCATTCAATGCACCAACTCCAGAATCGGAGTCATAAAAACACATCTTTTCATTGCTAGTATTTGTAGAACTCTTAGTACCTCTTCGTCTATTCAGACCTTTGTTGTTATTATCCTCTTCCTCCTCTGAAAATGTGTCAAGTACAGGTGGAGTGGACATGCATCTCTCTTCTTTCCAAATACCAGTAGAAAAAAATGGAGTTCCCTGATCATGAAGTTTTCGTTTGAATAATAAAGGTGGTTTTGCAGTGAGAAATCTAGGAAGATCTGTTGACTTTTGATGTGATTGACATACAGAGGCTTCTCTGGGTGAAAGTTTATGTCTTGAACAATTCAATCCCGTGTTCTTAAGATTTTTATTAATTTCAGACAGAAATGCATCTAAAGAAATTTGTAGATGGGGGTCTGATTTTTCAGGAGCTTGATTTAATGTCAAAAGTGATTCCAAAGAACTTCCTCTCCAAAAGGTAGATGAAGGGGAGGAACCAACATCATTGAATAGGTCTCCACCAATACTTGAAGCAGAATAAACATTGGCATCAAGAAATAAATCAGAGACTCGCTTGAATCCAAAGTGAGATTTTAAACCCATAACAACATCAGCAAAGTTGGATGGAAATTCAAAGCATTTTCCCGATTTTAGATCAAAATGGCACTTAATGCCAAATGGGCCCATGACATGGCAGTGAGAGGTATGATCGGAAATCAAAGCATCAATCATGAATACATGACAAACAAAAGTCATCCCATTATTTCTACTTTTTTCAAAGCTTTTCCATCTCTTGTCATTTTCTGAGGATTTTTTATAATGCGCTGGATCTAATCTCACCATGAGAGCAAAACAACTTTCACTGATTTCCCTACAGTTCCAAACTTGAAGACCAAATAACTGGTGTTGATAAATAATCTTCTTTTTATTATATATGCACAACACACCATCAGTGCTCATTTTTAGAAGAGCAAAACTTTTGGAGTGAACATCTTTTTCATTATTTAAAGTGAATTTTATCCCAGCATTTATGCATTCTTTGACCTTTTTATAAAACTTGAATTTTGCTCTTAGAAAAACTTCATTTTTACTGCAATTATCATACCCAGTGTCCAAGAAAAAAGAAAAAGACCCCAGTCGAAGAACCACAAAATTTGCTGAAGCCATGACTTTCTGAACAAGAGATTTGATGGCTGTCTACCTGGAGTCTTCTGCATCCAAATTATTTTTCATAATTATTGTAATATTCAATTAATTGAATCATGTTAACAATTCTTAAAGTTGTTCTTATACAACGATATTCCCTTCCATAAGATTTTGCATGCATAAGACAACATCGGGTTTGCAATTACTTTGTCTTAGTATGAACATCTTAGCAAATCCCACATAACACTTAGCGAAACATTATCTCCAGTAATAGTAACGAACTCACGGTCGTAGCACGTATCACGAGACGTCTTTCTGAAAATGTTCAAAACCCAGGTGAGCTTCTAAGCGGTTTTAACTGTTTACATCTAATTCAAAGTGGCAAATCCAAGCCCGATTTCGACGTTTCAATTCGAGCTATCACGAACTATTCCAAGCTCCAGTAACTAATTTTGGCTTTCCCAGTAGCCTAATACCGACAGTGAACTTTATTACGAAGATAACAATTGCACCAAAATGGGGCACCTGCTACCGAGCGGGAAAAAGAGCGAGATATCGCTTCGAATTATCGCGGGCAAGACGCCACACTCATCAAAACATAACTAGTATAATTTCGAAGCAAAGAGCGACTAATAATAAATATCCGACAAAAATAGTCGGAACCATCAAAGTAGCTCTAACGCCAACCCCAGTTAATCAATTAAATTTCAAGCTATAGGCAATTCATGACGAGCCGCGTAATGTCCTGTCACACTGTGATAGATTTGTCTCTCAACGTCAATAAGCAAATCACTGGCTCCAATTCTGAACAAGTGTGGATGAGTCCATTCATCTCCAAGTTCTTCTTTCACTAGTGAAAGCCACAAAAGAGCATCCTTGGCATTTTTTATTCCTCCTGCTGGCTTGAAGCCAACCTGGAATGAAAAAAGGAGGACAAATTAGGAAAAAATTACTCTATTTGTTAAATTACCAACCTTGACCCCAGTTTTTTTGTGGTAATCTCGTATTGCTCTCACCATGACAAAGGCTACAGGTAAGACTGCATTAACCTCCTCTTTTCCAGTTGACGTCTTGATAAAATCAGCTCCTATTAAAGATAGATATTTGGCTTTTACAATCTGTTCATAATGGAAGCTCAAAATAGAAAGCATTACTTCATAACTTCATGCTATTACTAATATTCTATCTTTTTCCATTTGCAAATATAAAACAAATTCTAGGAATGGAGAAGGAGGTATTACAAAATAATCTGTCTACATGCTTTAACATGCTTTAAAATTTAAAAAAAAAACACTCATACATAAGCAGAACCAACCTGCCATCATAGAGATGATGCTAGCTTTATAAACATTGGTTAGACTTCCGAGGTCCCCTGTGGCTAGGATGACCTTCATGTGCGCCTCTCCACATGCAGCTTTCATCTCCTTCACTTCATCATAGACACCTGTTATATCAATATCTCCAAAATTAAGGAGTTATTTTATTAAATTTATTAATTGCTACATCCACCAAAATGTTACAAAATGATAATGTCGAGTCAAATGAGAATCAATCAAATCTTGTAAAAAATATCAAGCTGCTATGTTAATTGACACTCATCCTTATTACCTTGTTACGACAGTATCGATTGAGAGACTAGAAGATTTATGAATAGACATTACTTACAAGACAAGGAACCTGCGACACTACGAGACTAAGAACGAAAACAGAATTGAGGCGACCACTGACTCTGCTTTAGCTAGCTGTCGCATGATCACAACAAGACTAAGAACACCCGTGTGCGGCTGTCATATATGCATATGCTACAGACCTGTTGCTCCTTGAAACTAAATTCCTCCAAATGATCCTGACAGTCATCAAACCTTACTCATCAGACCAAGACACTTCACCCTACTTTTCAAAGTGTTTGTATTGAATAGACTGGCAATTAAATTTCATTAACAATGAAACCAAAACAAATGTAGAAACAAGCCTTTCCAATTTCCAGCCAAAGCGAGATGTCTGTTGAGGACAACATCAATTTCTGTGGCTCCCTTCTCAACTGCAAATTTGATCTCAATGAGTCGAGTAAAAAGGGGAGTTTGACCTGCAGGGAAGCCTGAGGCAACTGAACAAAAAATCTAAATAAATCAACTGAAACCATACATTTGAAGCAATTATCACAATATCAAATATTGATCATGAAAATTTACATTTTTTTCAGTTTCAGTTTGAACTGTTAAATATCAAGTAAAAAACAAAAACAAAATCTTACCAGAAGCAATAGCAATGTTACTGTGCTTGAGAAAATGTTTGCATTCTTCCACTCTATTAGGATAGACACACACGGCCCCACAGGTAATATCTAAACAACATTGCAATTATAATATGACTAAAGATTATTTTACTTGCACAATTCAACCAATTTTACTCACTGAGATCCTGGCACCCTATGGCTTCCAATAAATCTTTTCCAAAGGGCCATTTAGCTTTAAGGCAAAGTCTTTGTATGTTGGTGGCAGTATCACTGCCAGCTAATGTTGTTAAATCGATACATCTGGTTACTCTAAGTAGCCAAGCTACCTAGAATAGTGTTAAAAAAACAACTGTTAACTTTTTTATATTAGGCATGATTAGCCTAAAATTGAAAACCTGCCAATCCTTTTTTACGCTGCGTCGACCAGGAAAAGATTCTGTCCTTTTCTTCACAGCAGGAAAATTTATATTAACATCTTTGATCCAAGACTCATCTTAAGATTAAAAATCATAAGAATCAAACTATCAATATTGATCGTTATTTTGTGTTCTCTTGTAACAGTCTTTTTTTATTTATTTGTTTATTGTTTAAGGTGTAAATAGTAATATCATGTAACTAAAAATAGCTGGTGGTTATTTCGAAACAAGAGTTCAACGCAAATCACAAACCGAACTCCACGCCCGGATTCGCTTTTGTCCCCATAGCTGTCATACCCTAACGTAAATCGAGCCTATAAATTGACAGCTCCCAGACTGATCCGTTATCAGCAATTTTCGGCCGTATCACGCGGCGTGGTGTTGACGTTTACGATAGGTTTAATTTTGAACTTTAGATGTTGTCCTCTTATGCACAATCACTCAAGTTGCATTTGATCATAAGCATTTCAGAGTTTTCTAAACCTTCCATTGAAGATCGGACAAAAGACGTGAATGATTAATCCCAGTTCTCTACCACACTTCTCTATCAGCTTCTCTTTCCGTCCGATTATTTAAGAAGTAATTTTTCGCGCAGGAAAATTTATAATGTCAAAAAGACCTCATTTCTTTACATGGAAATTGCGAAAAAAGTTACATTGCCTCTGCTAGTAAAACAAACGATATATTCTAATTCTCTGACCGACTTATTGCTTGTTAACTTGTTAGGTACTTGAGAAACTGAAATAGCAGAAATGATTTAAAGACAAGCTTAAAGCCAGTTAATGAGACCGCAACTTATACAGGTAAAGTGCAAGACGAAATGAAGTGTAATTATTCAAAGATTGAATAACAATTTAAGTGCAATTGAAAGCTATTCAAACTAATCAGAATATTGTTCTAGTCATAAAAAAGAAAATCTTTCAGATTTACTTACATGTTGTAATTTGTTCGCTATTCTTGAACATGCACTGATATTTATGATTTCTAATTTAACATATTCTGCAGATAATTGTCTTCCAAGTTGAGATAAAGCGATTAAATCATTAGAGTATTGGCTAAGTTGATATTTCCGAGTTCTGCAAAAATTAACATTTAATGTTAAATCATAATTCTTAATAATACATTAAAATAAAAGTAACAGACAAAACTATTAGCATTAATACAACAAACGTCGTTGTAGAAATTAATATATAATTAGTATATCGTTATATAATGTAGAGTCGTATGTTTATGTACACGGATTTGGCGATGACAGAAAATTGCTGGGGTTTTAAATGTTTGATGATGATGATGTGTTTATGTTAGTTAGATTTGGCTTGCGAAGAAAATGTCAAATTATTTAGATGTTTTTGTTGGCAACGAGACCTTGATAGACTCGGACGTTTATCAACTTTGGCTTGATGGGCATACAGGTATGTCAATCTGGTTATATTGCACTTGCATTCCTTTCGAGTAACATTTGGCGAAACAATCAACATGTAGGGTAACGGATAGATAGGATTATGGTGTTTGCATGTTCCAGTGTCATTACTGATTTGAATTTAGCAGATTATTTGAGTGCCTTATGTATCCGAATAGGATGCGACTTTATACTTTGCACTTTGTAGCAGTAGTATTTTATTAATGCCCTCTACATAACTTGATGAATCGGACTTGGAAGGCACTTTTTAATCGCTCTACCACTTATGCTATTTAAACATACATACACGAGGGCGCTCTCTAGCGATACGGGCAGGGTTGCGAACACGATACATTACGACGGTAACATTTCCTCTGCATACAGGAACACGACCCTTTAAGATAGCCAGCATGCCAATAATTAATTTTTCTTGATAAATAAGTAACGATTGACCCTTGAAATGATAGGACAAATCAAGTTAAATTCCTACTTGGTTAGAAAATTGCATTTTTTTGTTTATAGCTGAAGGGGCAGCTAAAATACAGCAGAAGAGAGGGACATTACTTCAGTTTGGGGCTACCTTTGAAATGCTTCTGAATGACATTGCAGATCAGTACAGGACCTATAAGTTACTAGAAGACTTCCTAAAAAATCCACAGGAACTGTCTTCACAATTGAAACTACAATTGACTCCAGAAATGCAAGGACACCTTATTGAGAAGTTGGTGTGCTTAAAGAAATTTGTTGAATGCCTTGATTAAAAAATATAATTGACATGGTTTTCTGAATTAAAATATTGACTAAGGGACTTTACACTCAATGCAGTCATATCATGTTTATGTTTAGATTAGATTTATTTGCTGAGTGCATAGATAGCTAATTAACAATTATTTTTTCTTGTGTAGATATTACAAATTGGACCCAGAGATTGTGAGAGAATTCTTAGGTAGGAAGCTTTCCACAAGACTGAGGAACTCCCTTGACGATATCAGCGAGAGGCAAAGGATCTCTCTGCGTAGTTGCAGGAGGCAGGTTATACGTTATGCTAACTAGTTTTTGTGGATTAATTATAAATTAATTTTTCTAGTGAATAATGACAAATTAATTTAATTTCAACATCAGTTTGAGAATGTCAAGAGAATATTTAAAGTAGTTGAGGATGCTCCTGGAAGTCTCATTGACAACATTGAGTACAATTTTCTTCTGCCACTGCCTTTGGCTCAGTGAGTGATAAATCTCTCATGGTTTCAAAGACAGCATTTTCACCCAAATTTATCATAAATTCATTTCATTTCTTTGCTCTAGGCAGTATGCAGCTGTTGTTTTCATCACAACCAACCGGTTTGATTTGAACAAGAAGAAGTTATCCTACCTTACATTCATTGACTTTGTGCACTGTGCTAACATAATCATGAACAGTTGGTCTCCTGCATCCAGAGGTTCTTTGATCACTTCTTAAGATTTTGGGGTCATCATGTTGTCAATAGAGTGAAATATCAATGTATTGAAAACATTCTAGTGCCTTATGCATATAGTCGCTTGAGTGACTGAATGGAATACATTTTTCTCAGATACCTCAAGGGAGGTAGACAACAATGATGCTGATCTTGACAGAGATTTCTTTCAGGACATCAAAGATATCAAGATTCTTTTGGATAAAGAGGTATTAGAGGAACATAAACAGTGAGTTGGTTAAAGTGTTGATGCAAATTGCAGTGATCCTAGTAAATAAGGAATTGCAGATTAATGTTAGGCATTGTAAAAACAAAAGTCTCTCCTGATGTGGTCCAGGGATTCGAAAGCAACTTTAAGGTGTGTTTGGACGATAAATACTGATACTTCTACCATATAAAGACCACGATTTTCATATGGCTTATTAGTGTTATCCAGTTGTTGCCATTAATTTGCATGCTAAAAAACTAAATATATTGTAATGTCAACATCATATAAATTTTAAATGTTGATTCAATATCATATTTCAATTTTATTTGCAGTATCTTTCCAATTAAACGATAAACAAATTTTTTTTTGTTAGATTCACTCAAAAGCCATTATCATGATTGGTGTCAATCTCATCCACAATAAGGAACTGAGAGAGCTTTTCTTAGATCTTTTTGAAAAGGTTTGAACCTAATTCTCTAAAAAGCGGTAAAAAGTTGCTATTGCTAATACTGATTAGGGATATTGTCGACACTGCTTCAAAAAATTGTAAGGTATTAATCGAAATATTCAAGTTTATGATTCAGCTTGATGAGGGGAGGAGGCTCTTATAGAGTATTGTTGCAGGACAATTAAATGTTTGGGGTTAAAACAAAAAGGATGTTTTAATTCATATTCAAGATGCCTTTTATATTTTCTCAACTCTTATGGTTTTCGTGGTTCTTATAATGGTGGCTGCTTTATTCTGCAATCTCACTTTGTGAAGTGTTAGATACAGATATTTTGCTTAGACAATGTTATCTTTCTGGATGTTCTATATAAACAATAAAAATTTAGAAATCCATGTCATGTTGACTGTAAAATTAGTTAATTAGTTATATATATATAATTATATATTCTCTAAAAATATATATATTTATATAATATATAATCTATTATTTAGGTTATTGAGCCCTGCAGGAGCTTGAATTGGACTAAAGATGAGGTACAACTATTCTTTTCTTCATATAAAGAAAGTGCTGCTGGCCTTGACATTTTCTCAAGGTTTATTATTTGATTGATCCATCACTTGGTTTGATAGATAAATTCTTTTGCTGTTCTTCTGAATGAATAACCAGTTGATTTTTTTTTTAATTCCACAATATTTGTAACATTTATTAACATTAACTTTCATTTAAAGATCACCCAAGTCTTTACAATTACTGATGACATGGGAGAGATATACCAGTACCATAATCAATTGCTTAATTCAAATGTATCACTTCTGACAGTGATGCCAACCCATCAGACAAGAATCAAGGCAACTGAAAATGATTTATTTTTGTGCACTTAGAAATGGTGACTTTAGCAGTCTTTAATCAAGCTCTGCATCTTAATGGTTAATTTAATCTTAATTTTGATTAATAGTTAATAATAATAGTGATGATAATAATAAAACAATATTTAAGATCCTATGCCAAATACATTCCACTCATCTAATTTAACTTTAGCAATCTTTAATTTATTAATAATGCTCTCATATTTATAACTTAATCCTAAATCTTAATGAATTTATTTTTAAAACAACTCTCCTGACCTGCTAAGATCAATTGCAAACATGCTGGCCACTTTAATTCAAGTTATTGTTGAACAAACTTCTTCAAGCATTATGCTCTTAAACCTTATGATTATTAATTTGTCATAAATTATTTATAGTGGGAAAAGTGGTTTATCTGGATCACAAACTTGATTATTGGGTCTTGGATTTTGTCAGCTCTCAGCAAATGCCTTAAGCATTGTGGTCAAAGTCAGAAAACTGTACAGAACAGTTTGAACATTGTCCAACCTGCTTTTTCAATGGATTTGCATTATTTTAATATGATTACCATTAATGATGAAGAATGTTTGTCACAACCTTTCATAACCTGAAGTTGTGATATCAGAATAGTGCTTATCCACTTCATCTAGGGGTTCTGAAAATTTATAACAATGTTATGTTTTATTTGAACATTTACCTTCATGTAAAGATTCTGCGCAAGTTACAATTTCTTACTTAATAATTTTTTATATAGTGGCAAGTGGCAATTGGTAATAGAATGAGATGCTGGGTTCTGTTTACATGAAATTTCATAACTGTCGAGATCTCAAGATTACTAATAATTTTTGAGTGCCATCACTTCATGATCTGTGCTATACATTTGGCTTTAAGAATGACAACCTTTCAAGATATTACGTGTGTATTTTCCAAAGAGTCAAATGCTCACTGTCAGCTATTGCTAATGCTCCAATGAGTGCTTCAGGGATTTCAAGAAAGACTTCAATGGCATAGTTCAACCTATCAACTCTGTATATTCTGTATAAAATAGAGAACATATGTATAAGACAGCAACATGGAAAACTTAGCCAAATAAATGTGCCTGGAGAGCATTTTAATTATATTTATGGTAAGATATGCATTGCAGGAAAAGTGAGGGGAATGTCCCTGCTTTGTTGAGATTTACTTACTTGTCACTTCTATTGGCGAAGTAAAAATGGCGTTTTCCCAAAGCCGATGAATGTATCTGGCCTTTGGATCTGAAGAGAGCCTTGTAATTTTTTGGTTGGGATGCTCGACAATGATAGAGGACACTTTCAGTTACCATGTAGATATCTCCATCTGTAAAAATAATTGAATTGACAGATTTCTGACACTTTGCTCTCATTCACCAGCTTGGGCTTGGTCATTGGCAATTTAGTTTATATTATGAAATAACTATGTACAGCGCACATGTGGAAGTGTGGAATGGTGGCCAAGTCACAGGCAAAAGCCAACTAACTGACTGCAATCTTTTATACCAGTCAGTATCCCTAACCTTAAAAAATCATGGAGAATCAACTGAAAGTGATCTCCGCGAGTTCGCTTTTGCCCACGACTTCTCCAGGTAAATATAAATTAAACTGGGTAAATAATTGCCTCTCCAAGGTCAGAATAACCTTTGATATCAATGTCGAAAGACTGAATTTTGAGTTTCCAATTACCGATTACCATGTGTCTTCCATCCTTCATGTCGTATTTTTCAATCTTCGATCGATATTTATCATCAACCTCCACCAGTAAAAACAGACTTTCTCTTAGAATCGAGAATTGACCGTCATGAATATATTACGAACGACAAGGCGCAAAGACTCACCTGTCGTAATTATTGAACCTGATTTGTTTTATCGATTTTCTATCCATAATTTTGAGGGAATCGACGAATTCGTCGACAACTATTCCGAGGGATAATCGACTCCGATTTGCATAAATGAATACCATCTCCAGGGGCAACTTGTCGAAGGTACTGATGTTGTGATCTGCAAATTGATGGTAATCCGTTATTTCATTAAAATGAAAAAAATTTCATTCGCTTTAACCGTTTCATACATGTAATTTACTAGACATCCTAATGTTGTATTTCTAATCTTCGCAAAGCTTCTGGAGCGTCTCGTACTTGCTAGTGTTCTGGGAAATCTGAACCGCCATTTCCTGAATTTCCTGGTGCCAGCCAGATGGGTTGCTTGTTTGTTCTTATCGACTTATCCGCATATACCGTCGATCATGGCATAACTAATAGAATGTCTAGAAGCTCGTTCGGCTTTTCCGGTGGCTTCCCTTGCATGATTTTAGTTGTGCCTGGCCGATAGGCTGCAAGGATTTCGAACTGCGCGGACGCCATAGGTGATTGGATGTTCAGCAGTAGTTTCCAATTGAATGCCAGCAAAACTGAAGTGATGCTGCGCTCACCTGGCCGACGTATTTTAGAACAATTTGGCTCCAGCTAGTGGAATCGGCCATAAAGTGGAGGTCTGGCTGGATTAAGATTTTTCTAGGGCCATTCATATTTACATCACTATTCGATTCGCTACACATCGCTCAGGGAGATTCGAGGCATAACCGCACTCTCAATAGAAGCCAGGAAGTTCCGTCATGTCATGGTTCTCTCAAAAATTGACTAAGGCAATCCTATCCTGGTTGGTTTACTTTCATGTCGCCTCGAGCATCTTCAGCGTTTCATCAATACAGCTGCCAAGATACAAAAACCATGATCGCATCATTCTACTTATTCATGGCCTCCATTCATTGGCTATGCATTCGACATTCGCGACATTCTTTCACACACTGCGCATATACCGAGAAGGCGAGTGCTCAGACCAGCAGCTAGCGGGTCCATCATCAGATCATCAGCCCGCCGCCGACGCTGGACGGGAGATCCATCGACTTTGTTGGCCCGCAAACCTTAGATAGGTTTCCCCTTTCAATAACCAACCTTGGTTTTTTTAATCGGACTTCATACCACCTTCAAAAACTGTTCTGTTCAGTAAGAGTTTCTTAGAAGTTTACATTGGTTTTGAAGTTCTGCTGGAACATAAGCCACTTTAATATTGCACAGACTCATTATCATTACTAATCATTACATTATTGAATCAGGAAATGCTTTGCGTTTCTGCATTAATTTCTGAAAGAAAAGTAGTATAGCTCCCATAACGGTAAAGCAGTGATTGAAAATAAAAAACAGAATTTAACTGCCCAGTTTAAAGGTCGAATGTTCGAGGGTTTTTCCCAAACCATGAATATGTATGAGGTCGGTGGGAGGCTGGCTGATGATGTACAACGTGCTGGCGGTCTCTTCTGGATCGATGACAATCTCCGTCACATTGTTGTACTGCCTAGTGATTTCCACAAATTGAGGCTGAGGTTTTTCAACGGATGTTTGATACAAGATGTGTTTGACGAGATCGTATATAACGAGGAAGCGTTCAGTAAGGAATTCTAAAATTAATTTTATGTCTAATATTTACGATTAGCTTAGATTAGACTACAATTTATTGGTTCGATAAATGGACTGCGAAGTTGAATTTTGCTCACTCGAATTTGTTACCGGGGGTTTAGGTAAAAGAATTGCTGTTTGAATGAGAATTAAATAATAAGTCCTTTTCATTTCAACTATAAGCGATAAAGAATTTTGTAAAAAAATTCGTTTCGTTTGCTTATAGCGGTAGCGCAACGAACCTCATTCTTATATTTAATTATTTTAAAGCGCTTGATATTAATAATTTCATTTAGTCTAAGTCCCCAATTTCCGATTTAATAAAAAAACATATTGCGATAGTTAAAAAAAAATAGAAAGGTAATATTTAACAAGATGACATTGTATCAAATCGAAATGTGAAGGCTGGCGATATCTTAGATTTCGTTCATGTTTACGTATGGTATTGCCAAAGTTCGTTCAATTTTCTAGAAATTAGCTGCTGAAAAACCTTTCCCGAAGGGATCATTTTGACATTAACAAATCAGGGAATGGTCCATGTCCTGCTCCTTCCTTCCAAATAACGCTTGTTTGAAGTCCAATTTAGATTGCTCAATTGCAGATGCCATGAATTTGCTTTTAGGGTTATATAAATGTCTTATTGTCTGAATGCCATACATGCGCATACTATTGCGATCTGAATGGATGTTTTCCTCCACTTCCGAACCATTTTAAAAATGAGTATATTATCTGAATAAAAATGTAAATTTTTATTGCTAAACTATTTAAGTTTTTATAATATTTGTTATTGTAGATTATAAGAAATTATTTTATATCAAATTCGTAACCAGTATTCCAATCTAAATATCGTCTCCCAAAATATCTTGGCGCATTTATAAACAAGTATGGACGTATCAGAACTGCTTGCTTACAAAGTGGGTTTTTATTATTGTACCTTGGAGCACAAGACATTATGTAAAATATAAAAGTTTATTTAATTAGTATGATTAGTACAAATGCATTTGGTGTGTTTAGATAGTAATGATTAAGAAAAGTTGATTTACCATTATTTTTCTAACAGCCCGAAAAGCCTCCTGGGGATTTGACATCATCCGTTTCTTCAAGTGGTGGTTTGAAGAGAAAAAGACGATTGGAGGATGACAATTTTAGGAATCAAGAAGTTTTGGCAAAAAAGCAGGCAGTTCATCCTTTTGAACTATTGACCAGAACTTGCACAATTGCTGAGCAAGAACTTGAGAAAGTCAGTAGGATTCTAGAGGATGACAGAGCAGAGGTAAGCTTGAGCTATTATTTAGGCATCTTTTAAATATTTCTTTATTATACATTATTATATAACTAATATATTATTATATATATTATAATATTGTGTTCTGAATTGTTACAATCATCTGAAGCTGGCCAAATAAATCATTTAAGTTAGTGCAATGATAAAAATTGGAAATAAAATATGAAATTCCAAATAGGTGGAAGCATTGAATGAGGTTGGACTGAAGAAGCTTTTAGTACAATTTGAGAAGAAGTTTCAGAAAAATCAGGAAATGCGAATTAAATATTCCAATAATCCTGAAAAGTTCATGGAATCTGAAGTGGAACTGAATGAAGGCATCCAAGAGATGCAAGCTATTGCCACAATGCCTGACTTGTACCCATTTGTCATTGAGTCAGGATCAGTGAAGTCCCTTCTCCAGCTCATTGGTCATGAGAATGCAGGTTGGAATCAAATTAGTCATTCTTATAATTCTTCAATTTATCTGGGATGATTTATTGCCTTAAATTTGCTAGTCATAATATTCAAAAATATTTAATTATTTGTTTTTTTTATTTATTATCAATAATCGCATTAATTATTTAAGATTATACTTAATTAGTATTGATAAATAATTAATGGTTATTTATTTAATTTAACACAGATTAGTTGCCACATCTCCCTTAAACTTAGCTTGTGCATTTCAGATATAGCAATAGCTGTAGTGGACTTGCTCCAGGAAATGACAGACACGGATGTTTTCAATGAAAACGATGGAGAAGTTGTGGAGCTTATAAATGCCCTGGTGAGTTATGCTACCGGTCACTTGCACATTGACTGCAATTGATGTGCAATGTAACAAGTTGCTGCAGCACAATCAGGCCATTGTGAAAATGCTCGAGCTCAATTTGAAAATTTATTTTCATTGCTAAGATATAGAATATATTTTGATTTCTAATTTATCAAAACCAGCTGGAAGGGCAGATTCTTGCACTTCTTGTTCAGAATCTTGAACGCCTAGATGAGAATTCAAAGGAGGAAGCCACTGGAATACACAACTCCCTTGCCATTGTAGAAAACATGCTGGAATTAAGGCCAGAAGTGGCTGGAGTTGCAGGTCAACAGGGGGTTATTCAATGGCTGATTAAAAAGCTGAAGGTTTGTTATTTTATTAATTATTTCATGAGATCATGATGATAATTGATGGCTGTTATGTTTTTATTCTGATGTCTTAGATTTATGAATTAATATTTATTCATAACATTATGATTATTATATTATATGATAAATAATAACTTTATTTATATTAGTCTATTCTTTTATGTTTCCATAGGTCAAAGCACCCTTTGATGACAACAGATTGTATTATTCAGAGCTCCTCTCTATTCTAGTGCAAAATCACAAAGGTTAGCATCATACAATAGTGATGATTATTCAGGTTATAAGATTTGAAAGCTCTATTGAAATAATGGAATTAATTAGCATTTTGCCTAGCGTGAGTGCATCCACATTATGTGTATGAGTACTGCATGCAAGTTGGCTCAGAGGGTTGCTTCCTATGAGCAACAGTAAAAGCAAAAATCCTAAAATGGTCTAAGTGTCCCTGATGCTTAAGCTTATGGCACTCTTGAAATACAATTTATTATTATTATTATTATTATTATTATTAGTAGTAGTAGAGTTATTATTATTATTAGTATTATCATCATTATTGTTTCAAATGAAGTGCATAAAACAGATGCCTATGAGGCAATGTTTTATTTCTAATTTATATATTATTTCTAATTTTTATCTTATTTATTTGCTTTCTAACTATTAATTTTCTTTTACTGTAGAATTTTGAATCATGTTATAAATAATTATTAATAAACATTTAAAAATGATTTTTTTAAACAGAAAATTGTGAAATGGTTGGTGAACTGGAAGGAATAGATGTTATATTGTCACAACTTTTTGTGAGTTTATTTTGTCTTACCTAGTAGCATTTGATTGAAATATTTCTATAGCTATATATAAGTAGTGAAATAGATACAATGTAATCTTACGTTAGTGATAATAACATGGGATCTGTAATTAGGTTTTCAAGAAGAGGGATCCCTTATCACCGGAGGAGGTGGAGTTTATGGAAAACCTCTTTAACACACTCTGTTCATGCCTCATGTTACCTAGCAACAGGGGAAGATTCCTGAAAGGTGAAGGACTTCATCTTATGAACCTGATGCTCAAGTGAGTGAAAGATTGACTTTGTTATTATTATTGGCATAATTAATGATCGCTGAAAGTAATTGATCCGTTGACAATAACGTCAATAATTACTTCTAGAGAGAAAAAGAAGGTCTGCCGAACAAGTGCACTGAAGGTCCTAAACTTTGCCATGGGTGGAGAGGAGGGGTACGAAAATTGCAACAAGTATGTGGACATTCTTGGTCTACCAGTCATATTCCCCTTCTTCATGAAAACACCAAATCCACATAAAAAGGCTGGACCTAACAAGCATGAAATTGAAGGTAGTTTCTTTGTGACACTAATTTTTATTTTATGGTATTACTTTTATTTTTTACACATTTTATCATTTTAGCTGGAAGTTTTACTTAATGGACTGGATCAAATGATTTTTATTATTGAAATCCATTTTATAAGAATTCACTTTGTCTTTATAGAGCATGTAGTATCTGTGATTGCATCGCTGATAAGAAATTGTGATGGGCAGCAGAGGCAGAGACTATTGAACAAGTTCATTGAGAATGATCATGAAAAGGTCGAGAGGCTCATGGAGCTCCATTTTCACTACCTTGAAAAGGTCCAGTTGGCAGATGACATGATTGAGAAGCATAAGAAGGTTTGTGATTCTGTTGTTTTTTGCTCTGAATATTGATGTATTGTTGAGTGAATTTCCAGGATATTGAGATGAATGGTGGAGAATTGAATGAAGAAGATGAGGAGGAGTTTTATTTGAAGAGACTGGAGGCTGGACTGTTCACACTTCAGTTGGTGGATTACATCATGCTTGAGATATGCATCTCGTGTCCACCGTCGGTGAGTCGTCAAGTTGTTTTTTGCATTGATTTTAGAGTTGGTTCAGGAATAATTGGCACGAAAATGCCGGATGGAATGTTTGCGTAGAGTTTTTAATATCATTGTAAAGATCATTATTATTTACAAATGAAAGTACTCCCATTACTTAGGTCAGGGATCGTGTAACCCACATATTAAATGTTAGAAGAGGTACAATGAAGACAGTAAAGAACATCATCAGAGGTTAGCTGGGAAGATTTTGGTTTGATACCATACCTAATTTAACTATATTTTCTCATCTTGTGGATTGTGATCATGTAGACTGGTACTGCTAACATTGCACAACTTATTTGACATTGCAATTTGTAGAATATGCTGGAAATATTGGGGAAGCAGACAAGAGAAATCAAAAAGCATTCCAAGATAGACTCATCATGCTGGTTGACAAGTTCTGATTGGTTTTAAACATTGACATATCTTATCTGGAATTGAAAAATTGAAAGTCATTACTTTGATTTGATTTCAAAGTATGGAGAAGCTTGAAATTAAGAAGTTACCTAATTTGTTTTTGCGTGTTTTGATTAAATTGCAATTTTAATCTGAACATCTCTTATTATCATTATTATACAGTTATTGTTATTATTATGAAAACGCTCGCCAGAAATAAATCAACCCAACTTAAATGCCACATGGAAAGTCAAAATGAAAGACCAAAACTTAACCAAATCGAAATTAGCACACATCATAAAATGCTATAAAATTCAGCTTAAAGCTTAGCGATGAGGCTGGGCTAAAACCACTGACTGGAACCAGGTCTGCTCTTGCAGCCCTTTTTCAGCCAATGCCGACAAACTAAAAGGAGGGTTAGGGAAAAAAATGTGGAGATACCAAAATGTCATCCCAGAAGAAATAGCTATTGACTATTGACAGGAATTGCAGGTTTCCGTGAATAATCCTCAGTGCGGCTTGATAAGTCTGCATAACCCCGCATGGGCTTTTGTCGTCCTTTACCCTACATCGGGAGGTCTATTAATTCATTCCATCTTGCCGTCGGAACGCCTGATCCGCCTCCATGTCTATGTAGGCGGGTTTTGTAAGGTGTTCCATTTTATGTCAGCGGTGCGTGATGTAATTTTTCCTTGACATGCTAGCCCCGTCGATTTATATTCCCAATTCCGTTGCTTCTCCTTATTGTTACTACAATCCATTTCAATGATCATATCTTACGAATGCATCATTATCATGATTACATCCGACTATGACTTTGTTCGTCTTATTTTTATTGCTCCTGCTGTCTGTTGTTAATTTATAGTAAAAAAAAAAATTATTATTTAATAAGAGATAATTGGCCATTCCAGAGGCATAGCTAGGGGTTTCGGCGCCCGGGGCTTAACTGATAATTTGGTGCCCCTTCAACATTATTAATTTGATATCCAATTTTGTTGTCCCCGATGATTTGGTGTTCACCTCCTTATCGTTAATAATTTGGTGCCACCCTAGGCACGCCGCCCGGGGCGTACCCCTTCTCGGCTACGCCACTGGGCCCTTCACTGAAGTACTTAGATGGAAAAAGACAAATACAAAGACTTTTTTAATAATAAATTACAAAATAAAACTTTCAAAATAATAAGCAACGAATGTTATCTGGGGTAGCCGTGGCGTTTCGACCATGTGGCTTACGATGTCTTTCATCATTGCGGCGTATCTTTCGATGTTGTTCATCAATTAGAAAAGTCGAAAATGTCGTAGGTAAAAGTGAGGTAACTAATAATTGTTGTTTAGTGAAAAGATTATTCCTTCATATGAACTACATGTGTGTATGTGTGAGGAACGTCCTCCGTCCGACCTTGCATGATCTCATTATTTTAAGAATAATAACGATGTGAATTTCAATTTGGTCTCGCCTCTAGTCGAGCAGTGAACCATACCCAGTCTTGCGGCTTTCTTTTGGAACACTTGACTGCGAAACGTGTGATGTCACGTCGGGTCCGCACAAAAAGTCTTCTGTAATACTAAGCTTGGCGGTTGCCTTTTTGTGATTTAGATTTAAATTCTTGTCAGGTGAATGAAACGAAGGCTGAGCTGAACCTGTTAGCGGATCGGTTAAAAAGTCGTTCGACCAATAGGTGCTCTGATTGAGGGCTTCTTGTCCCCTCTTCCTAACGAAAGAGAGACTCGGTTGACAATCGATTACCGTTCGACCCTCTTTGGAACAAGCCAAACAAGATCCGTTTGCAAATCCTATTTGCCGGTCGTGGACACAGAGGGGGCAGGTCTCGTCCAAGCTAATGCATTGCTTCTTGTTAATGATCCTTGAATTTTCGTCCAACGCCACAGCGTTCGAGGAAGGGCGACTGCGACCATCATCTGAAGTCGTCGTGTAGACGACATAATTAACGTTTGTTGACAAGTTTCCAATGACCCTTTCGGTCGATTGCTGTTGGTGGCTGGTCATGTAACTGTCTAACAATTGGTTCTTTGTCGATCGTCTCTCGCTCAACGAAAGCGGCTGTTTGCGTCTCCATCTTAAGTTAAAAAAAGGTTTGTTAGTCAATTTCAAGGTCGTTCATCATTTTTTGTTTATAACATCGACGACCTTTTCACTTGAACGATGCACACCATGATTGTAGCAACGTACACGACTGTCACCATAGCGACTCCGAATACTATGGCCAACGAAAGACCTGGAGATGAATCAGTTATAAATAAGATGCGACGATTCTTAATGATGATGACATAATTGTCGTCAATATCACCAGGGATTTTCATACCAATATTTGGAAGTCCAAGAAATTCTCTGTAAGTGTCTATAAGTGACCTTGCTGCATCTGAAATTATTAATTTAAATTTGCGACATTAAGCTAAAAATACCTTTGCATTATGCTTAGTTGTATGAAGTCGAAAAGAAAGCAGTACCTTATTTAGCACATCTTCCATCTTTCCACTGAGTACAACCGCGTAATCAACAAATTTACTTTCAAATTATTCAACATCTTACATTCTATTCACTCTGCTAATACTTCAAACTCACTTTACAATCATTCAAACCAGTAGCGAATCAATCAGTCCGGAGACGTCTGCCATCTATAGATCAATCGAAAAATCGTTGGAGCGGCCACAACTGTCAAACGCGTTTCTAGTTCAGAGCCGGTAGATTGGTCCTCGTTGACGTCCTAAAGAAAGATGCGCCCCAATGACTCTGTACCGTCATTTCATAGTTGGCTGAACACGACACGATTGAATGGCTTTTAAATTCGCAAGGCACGCTCCAGCGATCGAATGGTCGCCTTAATCTAATTTGATCTTATTTATAATCTTCGGTCACATCTGCGTAAGGATTTCCCATCTTCTAATTTGTTCCTCTTGTCGTTTCAGTTCCGCAGGGGAATCCACGTAAAGAATTCCATTTCCATTGGAAGGATAAAACAAGGAATTCACTTTGAGACTTTCTAGAAAGAAAGTTCAATGTCGTTTGTGAATAATCAAGTTAAGTTGCAGTCGATGGAGTAGTTTAAATATTTTCATTTGAATGACTGACAATTACATTAATTATAATGGTGCTTAATGCAAAATCACACTAACAGAAATATGATATTGTACGCTAGTGTCCCGTGAAAGGAGACCGGGTATTATTAAATGTAAAAAGAAAGAAGACGTTATTTTCTTGTTATTGTTACCGTTTATGATGAGGCCAATGATATTAAAGATGATATCGAGTTGATAACAATTTTCCCAAGTCAAGAGTAAAATATATTAAAAAAATTATATAAAATATAAGAAGGAATAATAATAGAACCAATAATATAAACTGGGAAGTGATCTACTAAATTGACACTTAATCAGCATGCTTGACTGACGATGTGGCGATAACTTACCAAAGAAATCGATTGGTATGATTATTTATATAGTAAAAGAAATCGATTGGTATGATTATTTATATAGTAAAAGAAATCGATTGGTATGATTATTTATATAGTAAAAGAAATCGATTGGTATGATTATTTATATAGTAAAATCTGATCATAGAAACATAGAAAGGGTTTCTTATTTCTAACTATTAATAACCTCCATAATAAATGACATCATCATCATCGTCGTCGTCGTCGTCGTCATCATCATCATCATCATCGTCATCATCATCATCATCATCATCATCATCATCATCATCATCATCATCATCATCAACCCCGTCAATTGAACTTCATCGCAAACACATGCAATATACCGAAAAAGCATTTGAAAAGCATTCTTTGACTGTGGGTGGGCTGGATTAATAACATCTTCGACTGAAGATGCCAAATATTTATTCAGTAAATATTAATAATTGCGATTTCGATTGCATTGGTAATAACGACACTGATAACCCTTTCTTTAATTAATTTTTAGACTCTGGAGTCATAAATCTACTGCGCCAATAATAAAGACGACAAATTGATGGTTGCCTCATGACTGTAGTCATATGATGAAGCTTACCCTCCATCGAACAATTCCTAATTTCACCCCTCCACTGTTGTTCGTCGCAGAAGAGATAGAAAGTTTCCCCAGTATAGTTGCAGTGAGCCCTCAGTCGACCCTTCGGGTCATAGGTCACATCCATGTCTCGGAGGATTGGCAAGGGGTGGCAACCTGACACTTGGCAGAGTGAATGAAATGATAGTGTCAGCTAATGTCAATCATGTAAGTAAATATGAAATTGATTGAAAGTGTTTAGCATTCTGTTCTCATTGTATTGATCAAGAACTTATCAAGAAGTTATCAAAGACCAAATGATTAGGCTTCTAAAGTCTTTGGCGATTATAAAGATGGAAACTTCTTTTTACTCACTTTCGTAATGGAACAAAAATTTGTACGGCCAATCGGCATAAACCTCCAGCGCGACATGGTTTGTAAGCGAAGTATGCACGTGACGTAGTCTCGACCAACGACAATCGACATCTTCACTAGAAGTTGGAGAACAGAGGCCGCAGACGTGTTTGACTAATGGTACGACAGGCTCCGTGATGGTCGCCATCTTTGCACAGCTATGTTTAGCGGTCCAATTGTTACGACGATATTGGGCTTGATCAACTTTTTGAATTTGGCCTTTCTCATTCACTGAAACTGTTATTTTTTTAAACTTAATTCATTTATAAGTATTAACTTGTGCATATTAAATAGCAGGTAAACCTCACCTCACAGATAGAGCACATACCACGAGGGATAACCATTAACTTAATGAATGAATAAACATTGGTAAAGACCTTAACCTTCAAAAACGACCAAACAAATGTTGAAGTTTGGTATGCGCAGCAAATTGGCATTTAGTAACTTTTGAATTAAACCATGAGTGTTAACAAAATATTGTTAATTACATTAAGATTCCGACGAACCAGAAGATCCTGTAGGGTTAGGGGAAAAATCGTAGAGAGACAGTATCAACTTCTTTCCAAATTCAAGGTTAAAGTGGAATAGGCACGTGCCTTCTTCTTTCCATAAAGTTCCGGGAGTCCATTTCCAATTGGAGACTGTAGTGAGGCGAAAGAGAGTAACGTTATTGCCATTTCGGCTGCTCGACGATGATGATAGCGATGATGGCTTCCGGTAAAAACTTCCAATATGTCCAGCGGCGTGGACGATTCTCTGAACCAAGCGACACTTTTCCATTGTGGGTATAAAGGCTGTTGATAAAACAGAATAGAATATTTGATTGGTTTAAAAATTGATTAGTAACTATTTATGCAATCTTAACCATAATTTCACCAACGGTAACTGAAACAGTATAAAAATACATATCTAAATAATTAAATGACTGGTCTAATGATCATGACTCCCGCCTCTCGCGATGGCAGCATGGATTCGAATCCCTCATCGATTTGAAAAAAATATGTCGGATAAGAAAAGTCGTAGGAGCACCTAGTTGTGTATCGGGTATTAATAAACAATAACAAATAATTAACTTATCGTTACTCATTGCCATTTATTTTGATGTTATTAACACAACTCTCTAAAAGTTAACTCATGCACAAAATAATATGCGAAAGTAATCCATTAACTAAAATAAGAAACTAAATGTTTAACTGTTCTTAGTTCTAACTATTTAACCACCCATCCATGATTTATCCATCCGTTCGGTCGACTATCCATAAGTCCACCCACACATCCATCCAGCCATGCGTTCCTCCAGCTTCCATCCATTAAATAATTTGCTCATTCTAGACTGTCTTCAGACGTCCATCAATCCGACACAATATTATTTTTCCATTTTCTTCTGAATTTCGTGTAAGTCATATTTTTGACAGTTTGCTTCCACGAATACAATGTTTTCTCGAAATTAGATTCACAGGTGCAGCTCGTCATTTTTTAAAGCAGGTGATGCTCACACCATAGCAGAGTAATTCTATAATAGTAGCGGTAGAGCAACAGTATGTCAATTATCTGAACTGGTACCGAGGAGGTTTGGATGATCTGCTCAGACAACGAAGATATAGTGGAACTCGATGGTAAAGCATAGATGAACATTAAAAGTAAATAATAAAATAAAGCTTGTCAACTACAAAACAAACCAACTACCATGCATTACTTATAGTACGATATCTATTTGCAGGACCCCCGCACTACGTGATCGTCAATGATTTTAGAGACCTGTTTGCTAATAAATAAAATATATTTTTTTTGTTCTGGCTCATGTATCCATGCACTCCGTTCCAAGTAACATACCATTATCCGAACACTTTTAAGCAAAATCTTTAATCTTGTGTTGTGCGATTCTCATGACCTCAGACTCTTATATCGTTTCCGTTTGTTTTATTTTATAAACTTTCATTTTCATGTGATTTTTTGTTAAATCGATTAAATCAATTAAATTAAATCGATCAAAACAAATTGGTACAAGAAACTTTCTAATGTAATCGAGGTTACGATAGTTATGTTGTGGGTGATGACCATGATAACGATCTGGTGCTGAAGTTATTGGTATGACAAATTCCTTAGTAAGGGCTACTGTGATTGAAATTGACTTTCTAGTTGAACAAAACATGGGATAGAATAATTAACACCACCATAGACATCGTCATTGAACGCATTGGCAAGTCTGAAATGGACAAGTCTTAATTTTCCAAAAGATAATCTGATATAACAACAGTTCAGTTTTGGAAAGAGAATACAAACAGGATAATGGTGATATCAACTTGATGATATGTATCGAAGACGACGTGATGATGAAGAAGTTTTTGTGGCTGAGAGACGGAATGGGTGAATGAGTTCGTGGTGGACGTTTGTTGATGAACGAGTGAGCAGCATAATTATGACTCAATAATGTGGATTGATGTGACTCCACTGATGACTCCGGTGGTGGTGATAGTTGAGTTGAGGTAGTGATGATGACGATGATGAAGGGAGTAAGGCGATGGTATTTATTTATTAGAATTTGAATTAAGTTAGATGCGAACAAGTACACGAGAGGATCCGAGTTGACGGATTAATGTCAGGGGTGTTAATTCGGAACATAAATTAAAATTTTGTTAATGTCAGCATGGGGACACGCAAATCGTTAAGATGTTCTAATTAGTTTAAATACAGCAATAAAAATTTGGAAATCCGTGATTAATGTTTTGGAAGGAAAAATCTGACGCTCCTGAAAATTTATGAGAGTCATGCATCATTGATTTCGCAGTGGGTCATGCTTGATCGAAGATGGGGATTTGTGGAAAGGTACCTCAAACAACTCAACAAAAGGTTTTATTTAAGAAGTAGCTATATTTAAATTAATGGAAATTCGCATCATTAATATCAACAACGGTTTGAATAGAAATGAGACAATCGTGATAAAAGTAATCGTGATAATAGTACTGCAATGATAATAATGACTCAACAAATGCCACAGCCTGAAAAATAAGAATTATATATTAAAAATTAATTAAGTTAAAAAGTAAATTTATTAAAACTAATATTAATTAATAATAATAAAATGAAATAAATTTCAAATTTGAAAAATTTTCTTGTCAAATAAGGTAGTTTACGATCAGCAACTAGCCGCCACAATCCTTATCAAGTTTCAGGATATCACAACTACGTACTCCAGTTGATGTCAACTTAAAATCATAAAGAAATATGACGTTACATCCGAAGGTCAAATTTAATGTGGATTTCTCGAGCAGAACACTTGGTGACAATTTATTGAGTTTTTTTGGGGTAATGCAGATGGATTAAATGTTTGGAAGTTCTATTTCTATAGTAGCAAAAAAATAGTTTATTACAAATGTTTAATCATAATTATTATTCAATAATTTTCTATTGACTACACTTTATTTATGGGGAAGTTTGGTTAGATGAATTGCTTAACGAGAGGGGGTCAATTGGAGGGTCTGAAACAAAGATTGCATGACATCGTTTGACTATGTGCTTCTTTCAAGTGATTTTGATGAATAAAGACGCTGCCCCATGATTCCAGAGGATGGACTTCAGAAGAAAAAGTGAATTTCAGAGGTACAAAATACGTTTTTGGCAGATATTCTGATTATCTCTGTAGCTTATTAACGTCCGATACATAACTGGATGATTAGGATGGTGTTCCCGCGACAGGAATCGAATTCGTGCTGCCATCGTGAGAATGCGAAGTCCATTAGACCACGCGGGAGCACTCCGATCATCCCTGAGGGAAAGCTAGGCTTTAAATAGAACAACAGGCAAACATTAATTAAAACCTTAATAAAAAGTAAATTAGTTAATAATGCAGTCATAATAAAAATGCTAGTTGTGTGAAGCTGACCGATTACCAAGGTTATTTTTGAACAGAAATGTTTGCACGGAACCAGAATATTAAAAAAAAAATAAATGAAAAACGTGAAAAAATTTCTCGCGGAAAACCTCGACTCGGAAAAATTGCAGATAAGGAGGAGAAGGATGGATTGCCGGTGAAAAGGGAAAGAAATCGCTCCAGGCGCCACACATCTTTCCAGCTTTTACTCTCACCAAAATGCTCACCCAGTTGAAAATATGCAANACCTTCCTTAGAAAAACGTCGTTTGCTGGCTGACCTCACACTCTGCTTCAAGATCAAAAATCACCTTATTCACACCACAATTCCTCTCATCAGCTCAAACTATTCCAGAACCCGAGGCCACAATCACAAATTGACAATCAGCAAATTCCGATGCGAGACCTCAAAACACTGCTTTTGCGACCGTATCGTAAAACCATGGAACTCTTTACCGGCTGATGTTGTTAACTCTATAACCCTAACCCTCTTCAACTCTGCAATTCGGCAATTAAACTTCAATCAATACCTTAGATTTAAAGAACTTTAACATGACTTCATTCTTGGGACAAATTAATTTCTAAGCTTTTTCGTGTGCCTTTTTGTCTGTCTGTTGATTTGATTAAGGCTAGCCGGTTGAGAAAATCCAATGCTAAAAAGCCTAGACGATGTGAGGCAGCCGGTTCTTGATTTCACATCAAACATTTACAGAATTAAACCAATTTAGGCTCATTATATTCCCACACCTTTCTGTATTACGCTCTATAGGTTACATTTTTGAATAAACATTTCGATTTGCGTAATTTGACTGGACTGTCAAGATTTAATAGGGTGACAAACATATCGAAGTTTCTGATGGAAACACTGTTAAGTTCTCAACTTTATTCGAACCAAAAAAGGAAAAACACCCAAGCAACAACCACCATTTAACATAGACAAAAAACAAAAAAGTTTGCAGTGAAAACATTATATAAAGTTTCTTAATAAAACATGGTTAAAAACTCAACACCTTCTCATTTTATAAGAAACACATCATGCAAACTCAAACACAAATGTTACACAAGTCCCATCATACANGGAAAAATTGCAGATAAGGAGGAGAAGGATGGATTGCCGGTGAAAAGGGAAAGAAATCGCTCCAGGCGCCACACATCTTTCCAGCTTTTACTCTCACCAAAATGCTCACCCAGTTGAAAATATGCAAAAATGTTTTTAAGTAAGAGTTGATTGAGGTTGAAAGAGTGAATTGAAGACTAAACAGATGAAAATAGGTTAGCATCACAAAACTACCCAGACTAAAATTCCCAGCTCCCTTCACGAGCATCGAAAGAACGTCATCTTGCCAATAATTATTTTCAATCTGCACAAATGACCAATTCACCATCGCAATCATCACCAACACCAATTCACCATCACCATCAACTGATCTTCCAAGTTACGAGAAACTCGAAAATCCTTCATTAAAATCGTAAAAAGTAAAAAAAAAGTTATTTTATCTTGTCTTAAAACATTGAAGTGCGTCTTGAATGAAATCTAATTGAAGGATTAATTTCGTAATTTTAAAATGCTATGGTTAACCAAAACTAAGAGCAACTTTTAACAATTTTAAATACCTAATAACATCCCACAGTAATGTGTTGGAGACATATGCCACAAAAGCAGCTGGCACCAGAAGAACTGACGTTGCAATACTTCCTACGGTGAAGTTTTTAAAAATGCTTCGACTGAATTTTTTGGAACTTTTTTGAACAATTGAAAACTGGAGCCAAACTACTTAGAGATTTGGCAAGGACCACCGTTCTTATTCCTCGTTTCTTTGAGGCAAACAGAGCCTTTCCCAGAAAGCATCGCCATTTTAATTCATCGAGATTTAGTCAAGAACAACGTAATTTCAACTTTTTATTGAGAGTTATCGACTGCCCCCTTAAAATGTGATTTTAACAACCCCAGACACTAATTTTAGCACAAACCTTTATGGAGAACATTTTCATTTCTATTGCAGTCCTGCCTACAACACAACGCATGAACTGATTACGAACAAATGCAGCACAGCAATAATTTGAAAGAAACACTTTTATTCCGATCTTTAATGTTGTTATTGTTATTTCAATACTACCACACGAAATGAGTTTCGTTATTGTTTGTTATTGTGTTAAGTTGCAAACTGCAATTCCATCGCGATGATGATAATGATGAGGATGATGATGTTGTCACGAAGAGATATAAATAGATTGTTTACAGCGTCAAGTGACCTCGGGATGTCAAGGAGCAAACGTGAATACGAAACCTGTATTCCTTTGAGAATAAGTGCCAGTGATACGAAAGAGATGATGATAATGGTGGCGATTATGATAATGAAAATTTAAAAATACCGATTTTATTTCATTGATAAATAAATTGTTTTGACGGTGAAATGAATTTTTAAAACTTTTGACAGCTTATATATGATTGAAGGATGAGATAGCAGTGTTGGTATTTATGATAAATATGGATATGGATAATAGTAAGGGTGACGAGGGAGGGGCCCAGACGACCAGCAACAAATTCGGTTTGCAGTCCTGGAAGAAAAAATTGAAAAGATGATGATGTGGGTTCTGGAGGCAATAGTTGTGATGACAAAGATAATGACGATGATGATGAAGTTTGTAAAAATATAAGTTCCACCATTTCAATTTCACATCCGCCCACCCGCTTTCTCATCCTCAAATCCCATCAATCATTGTCCATTCATAGCTAATCGCAAGCAAATCTTTAAACAATTATTAATGACCATTACTACCGCCATCGTCGTCATCATCATCAACATCATCATCACCATCACATTTGTGCAAAAGTTTGACTCGGACCCACGGTCTTCCGAGAATGAAGACATCACGCGTTGAAACGACGTAATTTTCTGTCAGCGCTGATTGTTCTAATTGATTCAATTAGGGCTCATTATGGACGTGGCCAGGGTGGACAGGTAAGAGATGAAATGATGGTAGGACGAACGAATAGATGGATGGATGGATGGACGGAT
>MPNW01000231.1:24304-109462 GCA_011800805.1 Hirudo medicinalis | reverse complement strand
AAATTAGCGATATTAATTATGGTAAGGCAATAATATTAATAATTTCATAATAATTAACAATTAATAATTAATAATAATTTATCATTATTATTATTGATTATTACATTGAAATAATAATGTAAACGTTAAAAATTAGGATTTAATTAAAATAATACTTATTACATTTTAATTTATTAATATTAACAATTTTTAAACAATACATATTAATTTATATTATAAACAAGATTTGAATTAATTTTTGATTTTAGATTTTGCTAAATCCGAAAATAAACCGAAAGTTATTTATTGTTTTTAATAAGGTGCTTATAACTATTTATTATATATTATTTTAATTAAAATATTACTTAATTATATTAATAATTATAATATAAAAATAATACTTACTATATTTTAATTAGAGACCGACCGAATTTTGGCTTCGATTTCGACCGTAAATGATCTAGCCGAAAATAAAAAATTAATTCATGTCATGTTTTATAATTAAGTTTATATTGTTATATTTAGAATCTTTGCAAGGCAGTACAAAATATATAGCAAGCCAGTATTCCAGTCCTCCTTGTTAATTATTATTGCATATAGTTGTACTGTCGTGAGATAGAGCGAGTTTTGACTCAATAGCGTTGACTGTAAACTCGAATCTGCTGCGGGTTTCGAATGTCAGGCTCAGCATCATTTCAAACAACACGGAATCGCAGGGGATGTTAAGTATCAACGTCCAATGAAAGGCCAGACTTCTGCAGGACAAGTCTTTGACCATAAGAGTGTAAATGTCCTTGCTGCTTCCTTGTTTCTCATAGTCTAAGTTATATTACTATGCCGTAATGCGGAGAAACTTTTGTTTCTGAACCTCGTTCGTTTGTTTGAATTTAGTTACTAACCTGATTATTCCTGAAATACGGATTACTTGTTAATAAATAGAGTTAAATAAATATTGTTGATAATGTTGAATTTTTTATCGCATCATTGTTTCACGACATGGTTTTTAAACTTGTGCCGGTTGCATATCTTTCGGTTTCGGCCTAAAAACCATTTCGGACTTTCGGTGTTCGGACGTTCAAAAATCACATTCGGTCGTTATCTATTTATTAAAATAATTTTAGTAACAATATTATAATAATAATTCAATAATAATTTGATTAACACCTAGTAGCATATGATTGAGTGATTAGACTCACTTTTGACACAGGAATATGCTGCATCCAGGTAAGATGTGAAGTCTTTGGGGCAGGGTTTTGTTCTCACCAGTGCCTGATCGGAGACGCTCATCTCACAACTCCTCCTACCCGAGCATGAACCATCCAACTGACCAATAACATCGACGAAGCAGCCCACGTGACCGAAATTCCGGGTAACACACCGGCCCATTTCCATTCTTCCAAACCACGCCCTTTCCATGAGGATCACGTGATCTTGCTCACATTTAGCCGTAAAAGAATCTGTTAGGCAATATTCCCTACAATCTGAATATTAATAAATAGAATAAATATTTTAATTCAATTATTAAAATAAAATTATAACTGTAATTATTACAATAACAATGTTAATAACCACGGGGACAACAAGAGTTGCCCAAGTCTATCCGAACATAAATCAACCCTGATGTCTCCCAGAGAGCGTTCCACGTCGACAATGAAAGTGCGCATGTCTGACCCCAAAAAGGACGAATATGATTGGTTGACGTCCATCGTAAAAATGACGTGTAAATTTAGTGCGGCAAAAATTTGTTGGCTCGGTTCGAGTGAAATAACTTGGGTTGACGGATGGATGGATGGATGGATGGATGGATAGATGGATGGATGAATGGATGGATGGATGAATGGATGGATGAGCAAATGTTATTTAATTAATCATAACAAAAGTTATGCAAAAAATTGTTTACTTTTTCATAAATTGACGTTCTCTGTTTTTATCCGTTCATTCCATTAGTTGCAAAACAACATCGTTACCATTTCACTCAATGTAAGCCGCTAACATTTACAAATATAGGAGCGTGTAATATTTAAGGTTATAATCAAAGAATGTTAAGATACGACAAGTTATATTTTTTTTTAAACAATAATATCTTATTATTCGATGTCATTTATTGCTTTAACTAACAATAACAAGCGCTTTGGTTTTAAACCCTTTGGTGTTTCGTTAAAGATATATGTGAAAACTAACCCGTCGAGTCCATAAGGAAGAGGACGACAAAGACGATGACGGATGATGTCATGAAAACGATGACAGAGATCCAAGAAGGTTTCTGATTAACATATATCAATCCTCCCTAACGAATATTAACGACTATTTAGTGATTCGTACATTAACATAATTTAAGATAAATAGTCTTCCAATGCTCTTTATTTCTGAATACAATTATTGAAGATATTATCGTTTGAATAACACAAAATATGAATACATTTGGATGTCCCATAACTAACTTCTAGTAATCCCTCAAGACGAGAACTTAATATATTTTATAATTATTAATAAAATAAAATACTTGTAGGTTTTGTCATTCTTTAATATCTTGATAGATAATTGATTAAAATTATAATATTTATAATTGATAGACTTTTTGGCAATAAGTAGAAATTCAATTGCTAACTATTCAAAGCAATCAATGTTTTACAGCAGGATTATAAAATAACTGACATGGTCAGTAATAATACTAAGAAGTTGGTAGGGTTAGACAATATTTCAGTTGCTAGCTATTAATAAGTAATAACTTAACAATCCCGTGAGTGCTATTGGATGCTTTAAGAGAACGATTGTAAGAGTTGGGTATTTTATGTGTTGGATCATTGAATGGCATAACTTTTCATATTTTGCAATATTCCTTAGAAAGATATAAATTATGTTAACCCTCGCAGAACATGATCTTGTAATTATACAAAATTTTGTAATTATACAAAATTAATCGGCTTTCGCCTCAGCGTAACAGCACATATGCAACGATATTACTCAGGATATTTTTCAAGAATTTTAGTTGCAAGCTAATATTACTGGACGTTTTAGACATCCTAAAATAGAACTCACCTTTTCTAGGGGATTCCGTCACAAATGAAACTACGATGCCGATGCACCGTGGCTGGTAACAGTAGTTGAAATATTTCCAGAGGGGGTTCATGAACCTAGATGGGGTGCAAAACAAATCTTTGATTCTTGGAGCGTGTTTTAAGCCTCCTCTCTCTTTTCCATCTCTCTTGCACATCTCTTCTTTCGTCAATATCATCTCTCTTCCTTCTTTCGTTTACTTTCCTTTTTCCGACACTGAAATTTCTCTAGCCACTTTCTCTGTGGCGTGATCATCGTCATCGTCATCAGCATCCTCTGCATCGATGACAGTCTTGATATTTTTAAAGTTTCAATTATTAAGCGCTACATCATGAAAGGATGGCGATGGGACTCCCTGTACCATGTGATTTGTCGGCCTGCCAATATCTACGAAATTAAAAGCTTGAGTTCTCTTTAGATTTCTAGATGGATAACTAGATATAGAGAATGGATATCTATTATGTTGAGTAGTTAAATTCAGTTGCTTGGGATTGATTAGTGACTGGATAGCTTTGAAAGAGAGGGACTTACTTGAGGAGTGAGTGGTCGCCCTCAGCTCTTGTTGCAAAAACTGGGAGCATATTTACGCAGACTTTTTAACAATTTTTTTTCTGAACGTCACTCCAAACACTCGGGATCATGGGTCATCTTGCCTGTCCTACCATCACATGGGAGAGAATGCAGTTGGATGAGAGAAAATGGAGAGTAGAATGGATAGCAGGAAAGAGGAATAAATGGACGAATGGAAGAATGGATAGGCGTTGGATGGCGATGGTCGGAGGTCACATATGGCAGGGCATTGATATCGGGTGACATGAAGACACAAGTCCAGGAATTTGATTAATCACAGGCACTTGATTAAGTTAATGGTCCAACGTTTGTTCTCCTGGCAATCTGAACAGTGTTCGTTCCCTCACTTATTCTCAATTCTTTCACTCAATCTTGGTCTCATGTCCATTCTTTTACATTTTCACTCATCATCCATTTCTTTTTCAATCACAGGTTTGCTCACTCTTCCAATGCTATCTTTCATTCCCCTTCCTTAGCAAGCATCTAAATCATTTTTAAGCGAACATCATAGAGATTATCCAACAAAAAATAAACCAGGAGATAAACTCTTTGATTCTTTGATTAAAGCAAATTCAATGAAAAGAACCATTTATATCTAAAACATTGTAATTTGACAATTAAAGTAATAATAATTAACCGGCACTTTCACTGAAACAAATAATTTGTTTAATTGCAATTCGAATTTTAAGAGGTTTGTATTAATTCTACCGTTGTACGTTCCTATTTATATCTAGAAGAAAAATTTATGCAAAATGTGACTGGGCAACTACATTCATCGGCGCGGGAATCAACTGCATAGACCGGAGTTATTGGAGAACTATTTTGCTAGTCAGATTCCTCCGCCTTCGAGACAAATGTGTTAGTCGGCTCGTTCGCACTCTTTTTATGCGAGCGGAGTTTGTTTATTTATGTAAATGAGCGTTTACACATGCGGACCACGTGAATCGAAGACGACCAATCAGACGTTGGGTACAAGTCGTCGTCACGTGGCTCGGGGTTAAAAACATTGTGAGAAACATTTGTTCAGCTGACTGGAAAGTAAAATATTTTGTTATGACAACGCACGAAAATAAGGGTTTTGTCGACGTTACTATTTGGATTGTTATATCGTAATAGTTTCATCCATACATGTATGTTAGATATTTTTATGGCTACTTAAATAAGTAGTTACTTCTAAGTAGGTGAAATGGTTTAGAAAACTAAATAACAAAAAAAAATATATATCGAAAGTAATTTACCTAGCGCCGAACATTTTCTTCTCGCGATGAAGGAAGAAAATTGTGACCCATTGATCAAATTTCAAACACAAACGGAATTCTAAACAGTTCGCATGTGGACGCCGGTGGCACGTGACGTCTTCATAACATCATCATCACCATCATCCTCAGCAGCTTAGCTTTTTTCACTCATCACGACTATAATCATGACTTTGTTTACTTTGTCTTCGTCACCGACACTTTCCTTGAAACTTCACTTTTATTGAATCAAAAACATACTACTTTCTAAAGCACACTTCATGAGTATGACAAAAAACAGGTCTCATTCAAAGTGATCAATATTTTCGAAAATAAGATAAGTTCAAAACAAAGCGATTGTAGAAGTGGAAAATACAATTTAATCTGAATAATAATAATAGCGATATTAATAAAATAATATATAAAATATTATCTTATAGATCAATCAAATCCAAATATTAATAAAAATAAATAATAGACATAAGTTATTATAAAATATTATAATTGAATTTTATATACAAAATTTCTTATTATCATGATTAGTAAAAGTCGAAAATTAGGAAAATTGTACAATTGGTGAGAAAAATTCAAGCGAACCGACAAAATATTTAGACATGGATGGTTCATGAATATTAACAACGTTCATTCATTAAAATCATGCACTCGTTGGCGCCATGAACCATACCAAGATTTGAATAATTCACAATTTCATCGGATCACGAGTTGAGGTCGAAGTATTAGACAAACGAGTATTGCTGGCATTTCCTGCAACAAAGGTTCTAATAATAACAGCGATAATTTCTTTAAGAACACTGGATAAATGTTTCGTGAGCATGAACAAGTTAACTGCAGTGAAAATTTCTAGCAGCCACTTGGACAAGTTGCATAGATAGGACATTTAAGAGCAATCGTCATCACAATCGTAATAATAACATCACCATCACCGTCCGCTGTTGTCGTTGCCATAATATAATTATAATCATCGTCGTCGTCGTCACCACCGACACCCAGTTTCTCTAGAATTTAAATAGTCATTCAACAGCTGAAAACTAAAACTAGGTGAATGACATTAATTTCCTGAAATGTTTATAATTAGTCATTAAATATGTGGAAGTAAATTGGTTATTAATAAATTAGATAGTTGCTTAGCGTTTTGTGTGTGTGTGAACCGATATGTGCCCGACAATAGCTTGTACGTGAGGACTATGAAAATCATTATCATTTAACATCGCTTTCATTCTCTCATTCGCCTTCATCTTTCTCTTCTTCATTATCATTGAACATCATTATCAGAAGTCCTCAAATTCTTTGGTAAACTTATCGGCACTTGCCACCTGCAGTGGTTCCTCGTCGTACTGATCGAAATTGCTGTGATCTCCTGGTCCTTTTGACTTTGGGATGAAGGGGGGTTCGACCTTTCCAAAATCATTATAATTAGAAAATTCAAATCGTATAACTAAACGAATTATGTAATAATAATAATAATAATAATAATTAATTTATAATGCGCCATTTGCATAGCGTCAGAGGCTATATAAAAGACACCATCATTTCAGACGATTGCTATTACAGTTATTAGTATGCTTGTTATTACTCTAAGAAGCACATTATGTTTAATGTCTCAAGTACCTTCCTGTTGAAGATTCCAATCCAATCGAGTGTGGCTAGCCATTTATGCCCCCTGATATCCTGCACTCCGTTTTTGAGGTTACCAAACCTTTTAGTCAGATCCACCTGAAGCAGACTTCTCAGAAGGTCCTTGATCTCTGCACTCATGTGTGAAGGGAATCTCACCTGATTGGAATGACTTAGGCAGTACTTCATTCAGTCTCACCAATTTTCGATATTCAGTATATAATTATAAATTAATTAGTGAGAATTTTTAAATATTGGATTAGGGAAAAAAAATGATCTTTTGTAAATGTTAAAATCTTATAAATAATATATAATATTTAATAAAAAAAAATAAAAAAGATTATAATATGATTTTGTAAAAGAATATTAAATAATTGTTAATAATTAACTCCAAAAATAAATGTTAAACCTTTCCAGAAACAATTTTTTCGTAGATCTGGATTGGTTGATCAGCAAAAAATGGTGGATAACCCGCCGCCATCTCATATATAAGTACTCCGAGCGCCCACCAATCCACAGCCTTATTGTAACCCTGTGTAAGAAAAATGAATTGCCACATATTTTGTCACATTGTTTAATAAATTAAATACTAACATTGTTGTAATTAAACAACAAATAATTTTAGAACTTTACATTTCATTTGTTAAACAACTTAATGATTGTTTAAGAGTGTTTCAACCAAAATCGTCATCCTCATTACGACCATTTCTGTTATATATTTCTATTTATTATTATTGTTTTTCATTTCAACCTTGCTCAAAATGATCTCGGGAGCGAGATATTCTGGCGTTCCACATAATGTCCATGTACGACCTTTTACTCTTTTGGCAAAACCAAAGTCTGTAACCTGACGAACAATTTATAAATCTATAGAAATAAATAATTTCTCGTGTTTTTATTCATTCGCCAGTTTACAAAAATTTATTAAAGTATCATAAATTCTATATATTGTAAAGTTCAACACACATAGATTATTAAGTGCTCCAGTAATATCTAACTAAATTAATTTTATATGTTATCATCATCATCATCATCATCGCAAATCATACAAGAAACTCATTATCGATTCTTTGTTAATGAAGCCGTAATCCCTCCCGGAATTTTCCACTCAATCCACTTTTTCCTTCCTATGTGATCAAGGAGTGATCAACATAATAAATAAAAAAGGAGCGCATTGATTTACAAGCAGCAGCTTTTGATCATTCAAGACTCGTGCAGCAGCGATTAATAAAAAGTGTTTTTTCAACGTTCAAGATGAGAAATCTGTGTTTAAAGGATCTCTTCAAAATTTTCTTTAACATTTGCCCTACAGTCTATCCTATGTCATATTTTTATCCACTTCCTAACCTTCTCTCTATCTTACTTCTTTGTGTCGATCTCCTTCTTATCTGGAAGCTTTTCAATATGTTGCTTAGAAAGAACGATAGCGTCTCATTTTTCTACCACCACCAGCTTTATAGCTATCGTCAATCGGTGTTATTTTTCAACTGGTATAATCTGCTCTGCTCGAGCCCTCCCTTAGACCTAATTCCCCACCGAACCCCTTTTAACCTTGACGTATCCCTGCGGATCAATAAGTATGTTTTCCGGCTTCAAATCGCGATAGATGAGATCCAGATGGTGGAGATATTCGAAGGCCATGACAATCTGTGAGGCGTAGAACTTGCAGTGTGGTTCTCTGGTAATAGGTCGGAGGTATGTTAATTAGATATTCCTTAGTTTTTGCGATGGCTAATTAAATTAATTGATTAATTAAATTATTTGATTAATCAAATCAATTAAATTAATTAACTAATTAAATTAATTGAATAATTAAATTAATTGAATAATTAAATTAATTGAATAATTAAATTAATTTATTAATTTAATTAATTAATTTATTTATATTTAAATTAATTTATTAATTAATGTATTTATATTTAAATAAATTTATTAATTAAATAAATTTATTAATTAAATTAATTTATTAATTAAATTAATTTATTAATTAAATTAATTTATTAATTAAATTAATTTATTAGTTAAATTAATTTATTAATTAAATTCATTAAGCTCAATTGATGATAACGAAATTGTAATTGCACGAAATGTACATCATCGGCGCGTCATCAAGTTTCCAAAATTTACTCAGCCGTTGAAATACAAACAACTCACGTGAATCTGCCGACCCTCCTCAGATGAGAAAACATCTCCCCGCCACCGACGAACTCAAGTACCATGTAAAGATTTGAATTGTCCTGAAGCCGAAAGGAAAAAAATATTATCCTTATTTAAAAAACAAAACAATTAATATCTTATTATTGCCTCCGCTATATGTATAGCATTTTTGCAGTTTCAACGTATAATCTCGTCACTGAATCATTAATTTAAGATGAGTTCTAATTTAAAAGAGTTCTAAATTTCTAATTTAAATTTAAAATTTATATTTCTTTTCTTGACTTCACCAATGAAAGCATAAATAAATTTATTTAAAATTGCATAAATGTTTAAATAACGTATAAATAATTTTCTGAAATAAAAAAAAAAGAAGCAACATTAATAACATAATTCATCAAGTCGAAAACAATGTATTTTCTTCTTGAAAATTTCGCAGTACTTATGAATATTTCGTAGCTTGGATTACCCAAGATTTATGATAATTTGTTTGATTTCTTTGGAAAATGTTTTAATTGGTGAACAGAAATGTGATGTCAGAGGAAGAATAGAATAATATAATTTAATATTACCGTCACTTTTATCTGTTTCTTTCATACTGTTCCAATATGATTCAAGTTAAGTTCATTTTTATTTGCATAAGTCTATAAGTTAATCTTTTCAGAGTTTTCTCTCCGATGTTGTAAACATAATCTTTGCATATTAAAGAGGTTTCACAACCAAACAATCACTGTGAAGCAAGTCATTAACACCGAAAAAAGAATGATGTTATTGTTAGGGCTTGGATGATGTTAAACTGTTAAACACATGATGCAGCAGGCAACCAGAGTCAGTTGTCAAACACGATGAAGTCATTCGCTTTGTGCCACATGTTCGGACTTTTATAACAAGAGCAACAACACTAATTACAATAACAAGAGCAATAACACTAATAACAATAACAAAACAATTTTAATTTAACTATTAAGTAACGTTTCCAGATAACGAAACCAAACAAATGACCCTAGGAAACTTGAAGGATAGACAGATGAATGATTAAATGAGAAGAGTTGGACATAAACAGGAAGGAATGAAGGATAGATGGATGAATGGAAGAGAGATGATGCTTGCGTGAGAGGAATGACAAGTACGGAGTTTGTGCAGCTCGTGATGACAAGACTGCAAGACTGGGGCAAAGATAAGATGGGTAAGATGAGTTTTAATAGGAAGAACGTGTATTGTTAATGTTAGCAAATGAAAGCAAACAACGGAACTTTTATTTATAGTAATAAATAAATTCAGTGGCTTAATAATTATACGGGGACCTTAATGTTCACCTTGAAACTATCATGAAGAGAGACGAGAAATGGGTGGTTGATGGAGGCCAGAATCCTCTTTTCATTCAGAGTGTGCTCCACTTGTTTTAGTTTCACGACCTGAAATTCATTCAGCATCCATTCTTTTACAGTCGTTTTAACATCTGTGACGATCACCTCATAGAAGCGAATAAATTTGCATAATTTATCGCTCATGAATTTCAATTAATTCGATAATTTACATATTCGTTCGAACCCAATATCGCTGGTAATTAGACGGAATTGCTTCATAGATTTGGAATACTCTTGGTTGAGGTTGGATTTTGTGGTTTAGTGATGGTTTATCTTTCGCAACTTTTCAGTAGGACTTTTCTTCACCAGTCATTATTTGGCTTTACGTATATTTAATGCTTTGAAGTCACTCTTATCGGGCTACTATTAGCGTAGTAGTTTATGCATAATGTCATTGCACTAACTGTTATTATTATTATTATTTTTATTATTATTATTATTATTATCATTATTATTTTACTGTTTTCATCTAACTTTACAATCATCGTAGTCCGTCCTAATCCTTTCCCCAGTTAATTCAAGAGCTTTTAATATAATCCAACAGAAGCTTTGAACCTTTTGTTTGTCCAAAATCTTCATGGCGAAGAAAGTCTTGCTGGATTGGTTTTGCACCAACATCACTCTTCCGAACGATCCGGTGCCAAGTGTTCGAATTCTGTCGTAGTCCTCCAGTATCGAAGAATTCTATAAAAAATATTTCGTTTGAATTTCATGTTATTTCTTTGACAACATTTCAATATTTCACGGCTATTATTTGATCATAGATTTAAAAATAAGACTTTTCTCTTTGTTTTGGTAATAATAATAATAATAATAATAATAGTTAATTTATAATGCGCCATTTGCATAGCGTCAGAGGTAAACTCTAATATGTTTTATTCATTCAAATAATCTTTTTGTTATTGTTATCCTCGGCATTGTTAATCTTTTAAGGTCGTACAGATTTTTAAATAAAATATCAACCTTTGGCATTTCTTCCCATTTTCTGTTGAAATCATCCTTGGCCTGGTTAAGGAAGCTTTTGACTGAAATACGTAAATGCTGTTGTTTATGTTATAATAAATAGGTCTTTATAATCAATTACTCTAAACAATGCTTGTATTTTCTCTAGTGTTATTGTTTTTATAAGCATAATTAAATCTCTTCATTTAACAATTGTTTTCAAAATTATTTGATATATTGAATTTATTGAACAGCCAGCGACTAACAAAATATTTTAGAAATATATAAACATCGCTAAACTCAAAAAATTTTATTAATGATCTGAGCCAATCATTTACAACTAAATTTACAACAATAATTCAACAGGAAATACCTTGGGTTAAACTTATGCTGAATTTTGGGTTATAAATTATTGTATTATATAACTTTTGTCGACATCAAAATATGCCTATACTCTGAGCCATTTTGTGTTTTAAATCAGGATTATTAGTTTGGTTTGAGACAATGAAAATTTAATAGGCATACAACATGGTAGTAAACATTATTATTATTAATATTAATCATATTAATGGACATATAATAGTAATAATAATAATAATAATAATAATAATAATAATAATAATAATAATAATAATAATAATAAGCATTAATCGAAGAATAATGCTATAAGGGTTTCGAGGATTGGAATCTCAGATTCTCGTAAACATCCAACATTCTTCTCTGGTTAGATATTTGTTTACTGCTCCCATGGCAACCGTCTAAATCGAGAATAAAGGAATATTTGGAAACGAGAAGAAGCACGACATTCCCGAGAAATATCGATGAATTTTAGTCTCGATTGTTACTAATTACCACAAATATTAGTTAATATTAATAAAATGCATTATATGGTGCTTAACATTGCAACATTATTGTTATTATTTTTGTTCATGATATCCATAGTAATGTGATTTTACAGTAACAAATATAAAATGATTTTCTAGATATTTAATACGTGTAAAAAATAATAAACAATTTCTAAATGTTGAATCAACGTCTCACACTCGATTGAAGTAATTTTGAACGACCTTTAAATTACATGCTTAGGAAATCAGGGTTGTTGCACGACCTCTAGGACAGATGATCACATTACATTGGCATTGTCAAAAGTGATAATTAATGTGAACTATTCATCGGTGAATGAATAAATTTGTCAAGAAACTGCAGGCTGGATGTTAGCATTAAGAGATTATTAATTTTTAATTACTCAAAATTTTGAAAATATTCTGGCCAATTAAGATTTACAATCATTGATTTGAGTTTCTAAATGGGAATTTGTCTAGTTTTAACAAATAAAATATTCGCAAAAACAAGTTCAGGCCAAAGAAATTTGAATTTTGTCGAAAGACATATTTCGACAACACGATGAAAGTGGCAGGGAATAATAGTCTTCATACGGACTGATTTAATCATTATTTTCATTTAGAGACAAAAAGAAAAGTTTTTGAAATGATGTTCGTTAATCTATTAAAAACCTGGAAGAAGGAAACTCGACGACAGTGTGCGCTTGGAAATGGCGTTGAACGTATGGATTCAATTATTGAAAGTAAATCAAGTTGCAAGAACAAATGATATAATGAAGAATGGTATCACATAATTCGAGTCCACATTGAATTATGTGCTTATCGATAACATTTAATGTAAACGTAGATAATTAAAGCCTAACTGCCACAGATGTCAGAAGATAAATTATACAGCAATTAACCAGAGTACGTAAATTATCGAAGATGACGAAGAACATAATTAATAATTACAAATATTCCGATATATTAAATGTTTGACAAAGAATCTGTATTTATGTACAAAGTGATAGCGGTTAGTCCGATTAACATGTTTTTTCAACATAAACTCTTAGAAGTAAAAACGATATTAAATGAATATTAAATATTAAAAACCAATATTAAATGAATGTCAAAGTGAATGTGATGGGCTTGGCACGCTAAACAATTTCCACTGCAGAGGCGATAGACACGATATTAAAATGACATGCAATAGCAGTCAATATTTTTTAAGCTGTTATGTCTATTGTTATTATTATTATTATTATTATTAAAGCAGTTATAAGATCGGTTATAGGTGCGCAACACGGGGAGGGGTGTCGTACAGGTACGAAGGACGTCATTCAGGTGAGTCAAACGTTTTTGAGTTGCAGGTGTCGTCAGTGTGTGCGGTTAGAAAGCCTAGTAAAATGAAAAGCTGACGTCGTTGAAAACAATGATGATGATGATGATGATTATTACTGCTGTTATTCTTCTTAAATTAACTTCAATTGATCATAATCATTTCACTTCACAAAAGTTCCTTTAAAGTATGCATCAATTTAAAAGACTTTTATCAGAGTTCCTTTTCTTAAGTATATCAATCCCCGATAAAATGTCGTTTGCTTTCCCGCTTGGATGAGAAATATCGAATGTAAAGGGTTTGGATTGTTTTGCTTCAATGAGAATTTGCTGAATTTTATTGGCCGACATGCTGTTTTCGGTGCTTTGCTACCTGCCGTTGTAAGGCTGTAGGTCTCCTGCTGCGATGTATCATTATTATTGCTATTGTTATCACGTTTGTTGGATCGATAATATAGATTCACGGACGAAGTTTTTAAGAGACTTTCTTTTTCTCCTGATTTCTATGAGTAGGTTTTTATCCATTACCATATTTTAATTAGGCTTGATTTATGTTTTTCAGCTCAACTTTGACATCATCCTGGTGATCATTGTCGTCATCATAGTAAACCCACCATCACTACTATCAACAACTTATCATCGTAACTAAATAACTCTAAACGCTTATCAGAAGAGCCCTCGCAATGATTCCATTGTGGAAGTTGCATAAAGATGCTCCTTAACCTTAAGATTTCTGTCCGCAGTGACAAGATCGGAATAAATGCTCGAGAGACTGGAATGAATGTAAAATGTTACCAATAACATGATAAGGCTTTTCCTTATTAAATAAAAAGGTCTTATTAATTTACATTAAAAACAATTCTTGGAAAATATGAAAGAAATGATGATGAGCAAAATATTTGAAAGAACAACAGCTAATAATCTTAAATCCTACATACTTTTATCTCAACTTATTCAGTCAAGTTTATGGCCACCACTAAATATTTTCCTGGTACAGGTCAACCTTTAAGCGGGATATTAGTTTTTTTATGTGAATTACTTTCGTCATGCTCAATAAGTCTGGTCAAACGGTTAAAAAAATTACAAAATAATTGAGTTATTGAGGGGTTCAAATATCGAGCAAAGAGAACGGGTGAGTTGTTGAAAACCTCAGAAAAATGACGATCCATGCATTGGCATTTCTGAGTCCATCTCTCTACTACAACCACTCAAACGGTCGAATTTCCTTGATCTCATTTGGCGCATGTATCGTTCATCCATTTATCCATCCATCCAAGATTTTGGATGCAGCAAGCATTAAATATGTCGCCATCTCCTTGAAATGTCAGATTGTTAAAAACATGCTAATTTTTGCCATCCTATTTCTACATTTTAAGAATGGTTATCCCTAATCACCTTTACAGCACATACACCATTACTTGCTGTCATATTCTTATAAACGACTGGGCTCAATGTTTTCCGAATTTATAGTTTCATTATTTTTTTCTTTCTTTTTTATTCTTTTTTTTTCTAATTTATGGTTTTATTCATTAATTATTCAGTTTAACAAGTGAGTGGTATTATCTTATTATATATTAACAAATATCGCGATCCTTGTGGTCAGTTATTGCTTAACGACCACTTGCATGATTATTTGCTGAATAGGATAGGAATATTGGATATTGTGGAATGCCGAGGGGGACCTGGGAGTTTGTAGGAATTTTGAATCTGGTGTGGGGTGCTATAACCTTAATTATCTGCCATATTGCTGTCTTATAAATATTCTAAATATAACAATATAAATTTAAACAATATAAACTTAATTATAAAAATTAATTAATGTTTTGTCGGTTACAACAATATCAATATTTTATCATTCATTCGAATCATTTTTTGGACATAATATTTATAAATAAGCTGTTAATTATGCAAATCCAATTAATACATTTTTTACCCACAGAAATCGGCAATTTTAGTGTTGTGCGCGGCCAAGAGTCCCCTATCTCCACCTTGACCTGTACTTGAGGCTGTAGTAGAACTTGACTTTTCCTTGTCTTTGGACGAATGTTTGTCTTTACCGAAGAGTTTTCCAAGAATATCACTCATGGCTGAATATCTGTAAATGTTTCTAGATGATAATGGTGATGAAATCAAATGATGAAATTTGTGATGATGATGATGAAGATACTTTGCAGTGAACTTATTTTTGGGCTTAAGTTCTCAATAACATTGATCGTAATTCTGTCTACAAACCTTTGAAAAATCCAAACGGAGTTGAATGACTTATAAGATAAACTGACGAAAGATTAAGACTGAAATATTGGAATAATGACTCATTATTGGAATAATGAATTATTTCTTTCAGCCGGAGTTAGAGAGCATTACGATAATAAGGACAAGTCCCTAAGATTTATTGAAAATATTTTCCGTAATATCTATAAAGATAGCCGTCATAAAGAGATGGTTGGACAAGTAATTGTATATAGGGATGAAGAGCAGTGATGATACTGGAATGATGAGCACACTTCATATGATCCAAGTTCGACAATTACAGAGGTATGGTTGAGATCCATTCAATTAGTTGAAACATTTATGGTAAGGATGATGCCGCATACGATTGTAGCGGTGGTCATGATGATGATGGCGATTACGTCTGTGAAGCACTCTTAATTAATTATTACTTGTTTGAAAAGCTTCTGTTTGATTAAGACCACTGCTTCATAATAAATTCAAAATCTGTAACCAATGTATAGATTATTGTTTTAAACTCACCAAATGTGGTCCAAATTGATTTGTTTCGCGCGATTTTGTAACAGCAACCACAACTTCTTAATAGCGGAAATAACAATCACCAATTCTTAAAATGTGAAATGTCTAAATATTCATTACAATAAATATTTTAAGGATCCAAAAGAAATAGAGAGCGTTTTTGAGGCAAGCGAGGAGGTTCACAACGACGAGGAAAGAGGTACAATATCTGAGCACTACCACGTCAAGAAAGTAAAGAGAGATATTGACGATGGGGAGAATAGAATGAGAGAAAGAGCTTGTAATTAGTAAGTTGTCTGCTAACGCAACACGTGAATACTCAGCGAACGGACCAGGTGTTGCCCTTGGTAAGGAGTTGATGATGATCATCATCACCGTCGACAAAACGTTTTCCCTGCGACCGTTGAGAATTATCGTTTAGAAATATTTCATCATCATGAGTGACAGTTATTATCGAACCGGTTAATGTTTTTCCACGAGCTTATTTCTCGCCTTATAAACTTATCTCAAGGTCATAAAAAGTCAGCATATCCTCCCGCGCCTGGGAGAAAAGAAATTTATAGCTCCATCGAGTAGTCTTAGGGCAAGCTGCAGTCAAAAAGCTAATTATTGCAATATCTTCGACTTATATACTGTTATTATAGCCATCACTATCAGTTTGTGGTGGTATCATCCCACTGTGGCGTCCATTTTGACGCTTTGGTTGTCACTGCGATCATCAACAGGCCTCAAAAAAATTACGTTCCTCTCAACGAAGATTTTTCGGGAATGTCTGACGTTTTCACTGTTACGTAGCTTGCACATCCCTGGCGGCCACATTGCTAATTGTTGCTTGTCTTGTTTACATTACGCTCGAGTTTGTTCTTGGTTCTGATACATAAAACACCTGAGAATTTCTGCCGTTAATTTGTTTCCGTGAATAAATTTATTTTAGCCAGTCGTTAGGGAAATTTCAGCTTTATTCTACCCAACGACATAACATTTATGATGATTTAGGCAATGATAAGGGCCAACTGCGATGACTTCGAACATAGTAACAGAGGACCCTGGTACTGCCATCGCCGCAGCTATCAATTATAATTGCCACTAACTTTGTCGTAATGAATCAATAATCACTTACATTGAAACATCAACCTCAGACTGGTTCATAATCAACCATCAGCGGGCCACCCGTAGTGATCACGCGTATGTACATCAACGAGACACAACTTCACTTAAAGTTTCAGTCAACATCAAAGTCCTCACCAACTGATGCTGCCTCATCACCTGGAGAGTGCTTAATTCCACTCCAGCATCTCTAACATAGTGCTAAGACCATTCTTGCAAAACAGGCATAACATATTGTAACATTAACACTAAAAGTAGTATGATCACGAAAATCTGAGGTATTATCAATAGGCTCATTAATTATTTGATTATAGAAAGACAACTCCATTGAGGCATTACAGGATGTAAACATTTTGAGGGTTCCAACAGAAATCAGTGAAATGCCACAAAAGCAACAAAACTACGAGTCGATGTGGTTTGATGTCTTTTCAATAAAAGGATAAAAAGTAAAATGATCTAAAATTTTTGAAACGAGGACACGTAAATGTTAAAATGGCAAATTCATGGTCAATAACAAGAACAACCAGTGGTTGAAAAACAAATTTACAGAGAATTTCTATGCTTGAAACTCTTAATGACCAATCATGCATTCAGATGCATCTTAAATAGTACTAGTATGCCTGACCTAAGAGTTGGATGCAATTTCCAAAGAGTTGACAAATGGGTGGAGTCAAACTGGAGGAGTCACGTCTAAGACTTTAGTTTCCATCTTCTCAGCAACAGAACGTATTATTTCCAGCAGAAGGTTTTTGCTCAGCGTACTCATTTCTGGCTGCTTGGCAACCTGACAACATGTTCTTCAATCAGCCTCATCAGTTTAAAAGGAAAGAATACTTGCAAACAAGAATGCAATGTGTAATAATTCATAAAGAGCAAGTTTAATCAGAATGGAAACATTAGCTCAGAAGTCACATTTTAAGGTCTTATTTAGAGACAGTATCCCTAGAAAATCATGTACATAATTAGTGGTATATAAATTATATACCCTCGGTTTATTTCAATAAGTAATTTAGGTGTTAAGGAAAAAACCTTGGTAAAGTTGGAAACTATGATGTCCAAAGCTCGACCTTTCATTTCTATGGCCTGGATACGGTCAGCAGCCTCTAAGATCTGACACATCATCATCAGGATCAGTATTGACATCACCATTGTAGCATCATCATTAAAATCACCTGAATGACATTCATCTGGTTGACATTCATCTCAAGGTTGTACTTGCAATAAGCCTTTGTAAAGAATAATTTTGAGGTGGACAAACCAAATTATGTTATCAATAATATAAATAAGATATTGATATCATTTGCCTTACGCAATCCCTGAAACCAAACGGAGTCACACCTGGAGTCTGTTGTTGGTGAAAGAATAGAAGTTGGAGTCAGAGAAAAGGTAGAGGGAATGTTCAGGAGGCATGAAGATCTCTCCATGGTAAATGAACCTCATCAGGCTCATGAAGGCCTCACTGGTAGGGGTTAATTCCCCTAAGGCCAACTGGTGATGTGGAATATAAATTAAAACTAATACAAATGGCAACACATTTTGACTAAAGAATATTTACAAATTAACTTAATTCTCACTTGAACCAGATCATTTGGAGGTGAAAATGATCTAAAAAGAGCTTCAAAATAGGCTGTCCTTGCTGCCAAGATGGCTTTATGCCCTTTGAACTCCAATTCACCCAGACACAACACAATGTCGCTGAACATTTTCCCAGATTCTTTCAGAAACTTCTCCATATCTTGCTCCAAAGTGTTGCCTAGTCAGAATATGTTCACGATGAGATGGGAACGATCACACTAAATTTGAAATGAAGCAACAAGTTTTGAGAGGGGACTGACACTTGTGAACATCAAAGACTTGCGACATCATGTCTACTTGATGTCGTGACTGACACAACTCTCGGAGTCGAATGATGTCCACCATCAGGGGCTGATCTACCTTCTCAAAGTGCTCACTCATAACAATGGACTTAAACGAGGCATCTTTTACAATGAACCTGAGACAGTAATCCTAAAAAAGTTGCCTGATGTCAATTATTATTTTATCACTTTCACAGTCAAAATCTACTCCTTTCTCACATAACCAAACATCATGGCACCTTAATATAATCCAGTTTTAGTGCAGCAGCACTCTGGAGGGCAGTGAGGACATTTTCCATTTTTATGAAGTTTTGGAGAAACTGCAAGCACAGGTGTTCTAGGCGGATCAACTGAAACTGAAAGCAGCTACCATTACCAGTGTTCGCTGATGTCATTGACAATATCATCATCAACCAATATTACTATTGCATGACCTATAGAACCTCTACAAATCACCACCAAGACTACCAACTTGATAAGCCAGTTTATAAAGATCCATCATAACCAGGATGACAGAATTACTGCTTGGGTCTTCACCTGAGATGAAAGTACCAATGTAAAAAAAATCTACTAGTACAGCTGTTACAGCTGATCATAATCACCACTATCATCATCATCCTCATCAAGGTGATCCGTACCTCTAGCACTGGGCTGCACTTTATCAGTATAAATATAAGAGAGGACCAGCCTGAATGACCTAGGATCGGCATCTGGAAGGTTCACTCTCAGTAGAGACCTGGAACATTGACTGATTAGTGATGACTCATCATTCAAGGAAGGAATGGACTCTATAGGTTCCTCGGGAATCTGAGGAGCCATAACAAGCAGATGTAATAACGACATGTTATGATTTAATAATGTATAATAACATTCTTCGCTTCTAGGATGTGGTTTTTGAGAACTTCAGATCGAGCACAGATGATAGCTATATGGGCTGGCACTTCCTCTTTGTTCTACAGGATAATATTTTTCACAATGAACAATTAATATTTAAAAATGCGATATTAATAATTTGTTATCTTTTAACCCGAGTTAACTCTTCCTCCATTAAATGGCAGACCATTTTACTTTGTTCGCTTGTCACATTGAAAATATCGATTTACTAATCATTTTTCTCAGTAATTACAGTGACGAGTCTAAGGTTTCAAGTAGTTTATAAATTGTCATAAAAAAGTAATATTTCCCAAAAACTGCCAATGACTTCAAAAATTTTAATGGACATTAATAGGGGCTAATAGCAAGATTTTGTTTTAATCAAAAGAATATAAACATAAAACAGCAAAAGCTAGATGTAATTTAATTGTAATAATGCCAACAAAACATTAAGTAATTAAAATAACAAACTAATAAGTAGCAACAATAATTAAAAAACTTTGAATATTTTATCATTATTAATAATAAAAAAATTGAAAGAAAACAAACCCAGGTAATGATAATAAAGTAAAATCCCACCTCTCCAACTAAAAATACAACATCACAGAACTGTTCACTGTTGAGAAGTTGCTCGTAATCATCTCTTAAAGTGCATCGAGGAAGAGTGGAGAACTGTCATAAATCATGGCTGTTATTATTATGATATTATTTGATAAAATGATTATTTTAAAGCACTTAAAACTGTAACACTATAACAGTCACGTTTTTCAAATAACTCTAACACATAATATCACTAATATCGATGATAACACGTGACGAACCAACATTACTGTCACCAATATCACCTGGAATCTATGCATCTCTCCACTTCTGACATTGTAATCCACCGTTCCTCCAAAGATATACATGGCATCCTTTATGACTGCGGCAGCATGGAAGAGTCTCCCGGAAGGTACCTACGTCGATGAGGATGAAATAAAAGGAACGGTTAGTACTTTCTCAATCTCTGTAAAACTTTAATGAATCATGACTTAATTTAAAAGTGAATCTAAAATTTGTCACCATTTAAAAAATTACGAATAGGACACTCAAAATACCTCACTATCCTCGGCAATCTCGATGTTCAGCCACATTTGTTCATCAAGATCGAAACTGCAACACAAGTTGTTATAGTGAATGACTGAAAAAACTCCCATCATTACTACAACCATCATCATCATCATAACCATCTCACCAATGGATCCCTTTAGGCAGAATATTACCAGAAGCTCCACCAAAGACGTATAGGTGCCTGTCATGGGTGACCATGATGTGACCGTATCGCTTATCTGGAGGGCGTTGAGAGGCCCTAACAATGTGGTCTGTAGACAGTCTGGTCCAACTGATGGATAGTAATGAAAAAGTTATTGCATTTAATAACAATATCGAAACAATTTAATGAAAATTTTAACTTTAGCAGTTCAGTATCACCAACATCTAAACAACTTCAAAACGGTCAGTCCTGAATAAATGGTCTAAGTCCATGATGCTCATGGTGCCATATAAATTCACTTATTATTATTATTATTATTATTATTATTATTATTATTATTATTATTATTATTAATATTATCACTATCATCATTACTATTAAATCTGTTCATCTCACAATTTGGTGGAAAAGTCAAACTGGAAAAGATCATTAGTGATTTGAGCACCACTCTGGCCTGAAAATACAAACATCTTGTCCCTGGCAACAGCCAGTGCAAAATTGCAGCAGGTTGGTGGAATAGCTCCAGATTGGTTGACCTAAAATTTTTAATTGAATAAAAATGATTGACTGATCACAACTTACTCAATTAATTTGCTAGTTGAAATTGAAATGATTCATTAGAATAATTGGAAAAATACTAATGCAAGTTGAAGTATTCTTAACTAGACCTGGATTTTCAACATGCTACCGCTAACCTACCTCCTCCCAGCAGTGGACTGCTCTCGAGTTGCTAGACAAAGATGTGGTCCACATATCATTGAGTCGGGCATTTCCATCATATCCTGCAAAAATCCACAGCTTGTTATCATAAGTTGCAGCCCCATGGGCTGCTCTTGCCACTGGCTTCCTGAGAAAGAAATGTCGATTGAGGTGGTCAACAGTTTCTTCAAAAACAATTGCAACATTTACCTGCTTTCAAACTTCCATTCAATCCATTGGCAGGTGGCAAAACGGTATTCGTGTAGGTCATTCTTGTTAGTCAGGTTGGAGTTGGAATGGATGTCACCAGTATAGCCACCTGAATGAGATGATGATAACGATGAAACCGACGGCGAACCGATAAAATGCCACCCGATCGACCTGCAAACTTGAGCAATCATTTGTGCAATGCTCGTGCTCACGTCATCATTAACCTACCAAAGACAAACATGCTGCCTTGAAATTCGATGGCCGAGTGGTGATAACGGGGTGCAGGGGGCGAACCGGTGGTGAAGGCTCTGAAAACAAACAAAACCGGTGATAAATCATGAATTACTTTGAAATACAAAATTTTTTATAAAAATGAATGCAGAACCATCGACTTTCAATAATAACAATCTACTCAATAGACATACCTTCCCCAAGACTTTTCTTTGACATCAAATCTCAGTAAGTCATTCAACATGCTCTTTCTTGAAGTTACAAAATTCAATTTTGAATCTTATATCTTGAAAAACTTTAAACATCTAGAGGATGATAATCACTAAGACTGCATGAAATTATTGCAATTATGTCATATTTAACATTTTATAAATTGGCCAATAAACAAATCGGTTGAAAACGGAAATTGTTTTTTGTACAATCTCTCATCTAATCAATTTACAAGCAGTAACTAAAGCTGCACAAGAAGCATTATGCAACATCATTTCATAACATGAAAACACTGCAATCTGAGGGATTCACTAACCCATTGTCTCCACCAAAGATGTATAAATCATCCTTGTATCCCACTATGGTATGTTTGCTTCTCCTGTGACAAAGCATTTAATCACATCCTCAGTGCTAATGACCATGACATGCATGCATCTTATTTTCGAAAATATTTGCAATGATTCTGTTAGTTCTTGCCAGAATAAATGAATCATTTAAACGCTTTTCTTAAATAAAACTTCTTTATATGAGTAGCTCATACTTGTATCCGACGAATTCATCGCATGAGGGCATTTCTTTCCACCGGTGAATTTTTTCAACCGGCCCAAAATCTAGTGTCAATCCTTCCACTCCCACTCCACACCATCCCCTGTCCAAGGCCTTCCCTAGATTGTGCGGGCTTCCATCACCTAGACTAGAAAGTACTTTATTCTGAATGCTAGCGCACTCGCCCGCAAACGTCGGTGATTTGGGTGATTTGGACTTTTGGTCCAAGAACATTTGTGACCACCAACAATTTCAAACTAAAAACGAAAATATTGTTTACGACTATACAACCAAACAAGCAAGCTCCTACAAAATTATGGATTGTTAAATTCAAACGAGGTGCCTTCGAGGTGCCAACCAAATATCATCGGCCTCAACTTGAAAACATATTGCCTAGTTCATTGCAACGAGCAAAGACTAATTTAATTTAATAAAAACAAATAAAACAATTCTGAAATTGTATTCATATTTACGGTTTGTCATATAACGTAATAAAATTTTATTTAAAACCTTATTAGGTTGACTCAAGTCCTCAAGTGACTACTGCTGCGAATTGGGTGGTAAAGCTAACCGAGAAAAGACAAAACGGTGAAGTCCTTTTGTTTATCAAACACCGAAACTTTATGCCTTATTCCCTCAAGTTCCAAAAACTCTTGAAATGGAAAAGCCCAATTAAGGTTACTAATCTTGACCAGAGTCACTAATCGATTGATTTATTTCGTTCACAAACCCTTTAGTGTTTGAGAAAAAATTCTTTCTATTAAGTCTTGGTGCTTCTATGTTGTGGGTGCTCTACGTCTTGGAAACAACGCAAATAATTCCGCAATGATTGCAAATGAGAGCTACAGCTTCAAGTCATGCCAGGGTTTATGCAGCCTGAAATAATTAGCTATTAAACTAGTTTAGTTATCATCGCTTAGCATATTTACCGATTTGGTTTGTTTCCGCCTTCGTTTAAATACTATACTCACTCAACGATTAAAAGACGATTAAAACTCCACTCGTGCCAAACATGGATTAAAGTAATGACAGTACCCAAGTACGAGTGCAAATGACCTTTGTCTGCTTCAGTCTTCATTTCCTTCCGCATCAACAAGATATCAATTACAAGAAATAATAGAAAGTGCATGAAAAATTGGCTCTCTGATATAATATCTGAGTTTTTGTCTATTTTCAATTTATTAAATTTTAAAATAAAATATTAATTCAATGTAATTTTTAATTCATTAAAAACGATTCAATTTGCAAAAAAATATTTTTGGTTTAAACAAAGTATAATATGATTGCTTTTAAATATTTCAAATTAAAATTTAGAATTTAAATATTTAATTTTTCTGAGTCGTTTGGCAAAAGTTACTTTAAAAAGGTGCGAGTCTCCCTAAACTACTCTTGTGCAAAATAAAACAAAGAACTTGGTGATTGATGCTAGTGGTAGAATAAATGGTTTTTGTCAGAAGTTACTCGTTGAGACGGAATTGGATTTGATAAAAAAGGCATTGGAAACGTCTTCAATGCTGGAAGCAAACCCTTATATAAAACCCAAACTAGTCTGCAAGTTGCTATTTGCAATGATGTCAGAGGCGTTTGGCAGAATTCCTTGCTGAGGAACTATCAAGCTGGGAACGATATTCTTTTTGCCCTCAAGAAAGTAGGTCATCTGTAACCCTTTGCCCTACAAACAATAGATAAATAAATTCAGAATGAGGTTGCCCATGTCCTCTATCAAGTAAACAATAAAATAATTTTTTAAAACAATTACACGATGTAATAGACTAAATGGATGTGTTATTTGACTCACTTTTATCTCTATCTCGCCTCTCAACTCCATTATGTAACCCTCTGGTGAGTTTAGGAGATATTTGTATGAGGCCTGGCTGAGGTGAATTTTGAGGGCTGAATAGAAAACAAAGCGTTAATAATAATTATTATTTTCAAACTTTGTAAACTTATGTGTTGTTAGAGTTGCTATAAGGTAACTTAGTACTCTAGCCACAACCAACCCTCCCTATCTCAACCATCTCATTCACTTCCGCCAAATCTCCGACCACCTTCGTTCATCCTCCGCAATTCATCTACACTTACAAATGATCCATAGATCATCCATCGTCAATCGAAGCTTCACCTATGCCTCGCCTACCGTCTGGAACGACCTTCCTCCCTTCATTCGGTCTCAACCCACTCTTGAACTCTTCAAACATCAGTTGAAGACCCATCTATTCAAGATGCATTAAACCGGGAACCAAGGCGCCTCTAAGCTAGGCTTACGAACTATTACTACTATTACAATTTTAGTTAAGGTTAGGGATTTTTGGACACAGGTTATGCTGATATTAAATTAAAAGTACAAATTTCATTAAATTAGTAATTCAATAACTAAATAATAACTAATTCAATTAAACAGCATTATTAATTTACTAACGCACCTACTCCATGCGATTCCATCCTGCTTGCCATGTTGACAGTGTCGCCAAATAGGCAATATCGAGGCATCGTTTGTCCCACTACTCCTGCTCGACCGGTGGTTATTTTTTAAAATTTTGAAATGATTGTGAAGTTATCTGCTATAATATTCAATGAAATAAGGCTTATCCAAAATAAATGTTTATTTACAATTGCCAATCATTTAACAACCAGCAACCACAGGTCCAGTATGCATTCCTATCCTGATCTTCAGCTGTCTGTCTGGACGATGTTTGATCTTGAACTGCTTGACGGCAGCCAGGATGTCGAGAGACATGTCGGCAATTTCCGAAGCATGTCGGCTGCAAATGACCGGAACTCCGCTAACAACCAGGTATGCGTCTCCTATTGTTTCGACCTGCAGTGATATTGATGGCATCACTGCAGATTTAAATTTCTCAAGTCTGTCCATCCGCCCATCCTCACTTTATAGACATTATACTTGTTGATGATGTCATCGAATGTAGTCCACAAATCGTTGAGAAAGTCAACGACCTCCATTGGTGTGGACTCAGAAGCGAGTGTGGTGAAAGAGACGATATCGGAGAAATAGATGCTTGATTCCTTATACAGTTCAGGGTGGATATGCAGGCCCATTTTCAAGCTGTCTGCCACCGACCTGGCAAGTAAAATTTCAAATGAGTTAAATAAATTAAGAGGTGATGAATATTAATGAATAATGTATGCCTCAATGTATTCAAAAGTATTATACTTTCACAAAAATTGTTGAATAATGCTATTTTATAATAACATTTATAATTTTACATATTACATAATATTTACATAATATATATTATATAATTGTAAAAAATAATTTAATTGTTTTGTGCAGACGAGGGTAACATCCTGTATAAGAGCATGTCAGCCTTCTTCTTTTCTTCTTCCAACTGTCTTGTTCTTTCCCCAATTATTTCTTCAAGGTTGTTGGCGTATTTTTCCATCATTTTCAACATGTTATCCATGATGTTGATCCTAACAATTAATAATTTTGGTAAAACTCGTTAATCAAATTATTTTCACAAATGCATTAGTCACTATTAATAATACAAGTACAATTAATTCATTCCTGGCAACAACCAAGAAGCCGCGCTAACTTCCCCTTGTTAAAAGAATTGAATCTTGTGATAAGTCTGGAGGTTAAGGGTCGAGTGTTCTTGTCCTCAGCCCAGCAGTCTCTTGCCATGTCCAAATATCGAGAATCTATTTTAGGATCCTCATTAAGTCTCGGCCTGAATGGCGGCGATTCTGCGTTTTTTACCCTCATCACGATCTCTGAAGTTTCAATAAAGAAATCAATCCAAAAACCGCTTATTAAATCAATCATCAGATCACCTTTAGATGACCTGGGTGGATTGCCACAGCTCTGGAAGGGAGGGCACCTATAGAGGATTTCCTGAATCACTATACCCAAGCTATAAATATCGGCCAGTGGGGTTCCATTTAGTGGAGGATTTGGGTGATTTAATAATTCGGGTGCAGTCCACAGGAGAACTGTGTCACAATTAAAATAAACGTTGATATATTTGTTATAAATAGTCTCAAATTTATTGTTAATACAATTGTCAAAAATCGGTCCAATATTTATTGATGCCATATTAAACTATATCGTTGCGTGTTTAGGGATACAATTTTCTAGAATTAACTACTTAATGCTTGTGAATGCTTAATTAACTACATTAAAAGGAAAGAAAACTATGTAACGGGAATGTCATCGTAATTCCTCACCCGAGAACCTCTCCTCCTCATTCGCAAAAGTGCGGAGCCTATGAACGGTGCTGAGACCCCAACTGCTCAGCTTGATGATCCACCTACTGTCCACCAAGCAATTGGAACTTCTCATTCTACCGTGGGATTTTATTGGACTTTTGTGCAGATAATCCAAGCCCTGATATGATTAATAATAATGATGATGACAATGGTAAACGTAGTGGTAATGGTAGTGGTAATAGTAACGATAACGATAACGATAACAATAATAAGTGTATTTATGTAGCGCCATAACAACTCAGAATTGGACGCTTATGATCGGGGAAAAAATAACAATAAAAAAATAAATAATAATAATAATAAGTATATTTATGTAGCGCCATATGCTTAAGCATAGGGAGCGCTTAGACCATTTACGTATGCCTCTTACAATGGCGCTTGGCGGAGGAGTAAGCTGGGTTACCAACACGATACGTAATGACTACTGCTTTACAGGGAACGCAGGAACGCAACCCTCTCGGCTAACTTAATGAGATGACTGGTAATTTCGATTAGCTGATGAACACATAAAAACCGAAGAAATCATTAAATTATTCATTATTAAGATGCAGTGTACTGTAACAGCCAAATGTTTACGGCTGAGATTATCGCGATTCTCAATTCTCTGAGTTGCGAAAGGGAATATGAACTCACCTGAATGCAGTCACATATGAATGATCTCTTAAAATTATCGTCCAGTTTTATCTCCGGGTTGCTGAGAATGTCCTAAAAATGAAAGAAAATCCTATCATTGTTACATAAATGTAATGCGCATTCATTTCAGTAACATTAACTTGATTACTAGTTTGCTACATTAACGCCAAAGTAACCTGCAAACTTCCTCTGAGACAGAATTTGGACAGAATGATCACATGACCAGGCTCATTGCAGACACCAATGAAAAGACACAGATTGTCATGCGTTACTGCCTTCATCTGGAGCAAATTACTTCACTAATAATATTTTTGCAGGTTTTAAAAATTTTTAGTTTAATAATTCTTACTTAAAACACAATTAATTAAAGGAATTAATCATATTATTTTCATTTTATATGGGAATGATTTATTATGATTACTAAATCCCGCTCATAACAAATCTCATTAAAAAAGACAAAGCTTCAAAAACTTTCGAAGAAGTTTTTCATCTGCTACTATTCAAATGGTACTTTACGTTATTTAATCACGAAAAGGGCTAACTAATTGAGCTTACGTGGCCTAGTTCAGCTTGGTCTCTCTTGCTGAAGCTGAGCACCCTTATCCCTACGACCTTCACCGCACAAAGCACTCCGCGACAAAATGCGGCGCTTACGTGGCCCAGAGAACTTTCCGCGGGAGCTATATTTAGCAGCGGATATGACGTCAATGTCGTCCGAGATATGGTCTGAGTTTGCTACAAGAGATCGGAATGATATATATTACATACATAAATCATATATAGCATGCCAAATATGTGTTTTTACAAACGGCAACCTTATTTCGATTATAAAATGGTTTTTCATGTAAAACTCTTAGATTTTACGATAAAATCAGCATTCAAAGCAAGTGTGCTTGGCGATTCCATAAATTCCATTTAGTCAAACAATAGTTTTAGTCCAATAATAATAATAATAATAATAATAATAAATATAATTTATTTGATTAGCAACTTTGAGGCTGTTGGGTTCCTGCTTGAGAAAATGTATCTCGTCATATTTGATCCTCCAAGACATCTCTTGTTCAGGAGCCAAATACCTTTGATATCTAAAATTAAGTAACCAGACACCTTACTAATATTTCATTTTTAACAAGAGCATCACATTTTAATACAATTTGGTTTAAAATAATAGATGTATGCTAGTGATGATATAATTTATTTTGTAATTATTTTAGTAATTATTAATAATGCTAATTACAATAATGAATATGCACTTGAATTTCTTAAAATTTTATTATATAACCGTTATTATTAGCCGGTAAAAATTATGAGGTTCAAATTAATTTAAGAGTCAAAAGTCACTATCACCTGTTGTAATAGACAACCACTACAACCATCAATATGACTCCAGCCGAGACAAAGAAGAAGATGAGCAGGACATCCCTCACTGTTGTTTTTGTGTGATAAGTATGTGATTTATGTCTTTATTATATTTTGAAATAACGAGGGATATCGTTTATACTTTATAATATAATTTATATTGTTTTTTATTTTCGTAACATGAAAATAATTTTAATTAAATATGGTTAAATTTTATGAAGCTTCATACCAATTGGTGAAATTACATAGTATTTATGTCGAGGTAACATTAGATACTATTTGGTGAAATAATTGAAAATATAAGGCGCTAACCGGTGTTGTCAGATGAACAGTTGGAGCAAGATGTGGAGTCACCTGGTGGGTTCATCGCAGTTCTTCCCCAGTGCCTCACAGACATCATCAAAATCCTCTTTTTAAAAAAAGTTCATAGTTTATTGAAGTGACATCCGAGTTCAAATCTTAAACATTTGTGTTTTGTTTTTAAAATTATTTTACATAATTATTTAAAATAATGAAAATTCACGGGCTCTAGCTGGTCTCTAGCCATTTTTATTCTAAGCAATTCGGTGTAAAGGTCGCTAGAAGATGATGTGAAGGACATGTGCCAGGCTATGAAATCCGATACTCTATCGGAGTTGTTTCCCATCTCCACCTTTCCAGATTTACCTTCATTAATATTTAAATTATCGTGTAAAAAGGTTAGTTTATTCGAATCTAATATTTGCTTTCTTGTTTAATAATAAAACTGCTTCGAGTGATCTATGATTAAAGATCGAAAATTTAAGTAATTTTTAGCCAATAAGAAATTTATTTAATATATATTTTTTAAATAGGTGAAATAATCTTTATAAATAAACGTGAAAATATAATAATAATAACAATAATAATAATAATAATAATAATAATAATAATAAAATGTGTTTTTATGGCATCTTTGGTCTCAGTCGAAAGTTATCCTGAAGTAGTGATAGTCATAGGTAGTAGTCATAGTCCTCTATGACTGGTTGATATAATTGAATATAGGATAAATTCCATAGAAATATGTATTTCAACGACATTAAAAATTATTCCGTAAAAATAATTTAACCTAACCTTGAAATGAGTAACCTTTGACCTTCTTCATGACTATGCTTCCGTTTTTGATGTTTGAACTCTCCTTCAAAAGGTCACTGACGACGAGCGCCCACAAGTACACGGAATCGTATAGAAATAGTGAGCGAACTGAACCCTTAGTTATGAGAATTGTTTACAATGTGATTGTTTATTTACAAATGTCTATAATATTTACTTAATATCACTAATATTATTGAAGTTGTTGTTATTAGTAAAATTCTTAGTAAAATTTCAACTTGTATTATTAAATCTAAGTTTTGAAATGCTTGATGTTCGTCAAAGCAGCTAAACTTGAATTAATTCGTAATGTAATGTTAAATTGGCATTTCTTATTATTGTCATGTAAAAATAGTTTCACCAGTTGATGACGTCAGTGTTAACTAAGATATGATGATAAAGTTGAAGGTTGAAGTTATTTGATCTATATCGAAACGCGATGTTGATATTAATAGGTCTTAGTAGTGTTTGCTTGTTATTGCTGATACAAAGCAGTTCTTACTGATACAAAGCAGTTCTTGCTAATTTCTTTGAATATCTGCATTAACACAATGACAATGACAAAATTAAATCAATGACTCAATCAATGAATGAAAAAGCGCATTCCAAGCGAAGATCTAAATTTTTGTATTGAATTATTAGCTTTATCCTTCCCTGGCTTAGGGAAGTACAGTAGCACTGTAGCAATGCATTCCGTCGATTGATGGGATGTAATGAGCATTCTGTAGATAGACTAATGAGTATCGACCAATCACATCAAGCCAAAATATTTAAATCATCACAACGACTGCTCCTTTTTTCACGACGTTAAAATTTTGTTATAAAAGATTTCCTGACAATAAATAATGTATTAATAAATTAAGTAAATATTACCATATATTTATATTTATTTGGAACATAATTTTTTTACCACCAAAGTCCCCCCGATTGAACCGTTGACGTTCCAGGTTGGATCGGCGGAGGGGATGTTTTCAATAAAATTATCGGTTGATGGTGAAGGTCGGTATTCAATGGTGATCTGCATCATCATCATCATCATCATCATCATCATCATCATCATCATCATCATCTCATCATCATCATCATCATCATCATCATTCATCATCATCATCATCATCATCATCATCATCATCATCATCATCATCATCATCATCATCATCATCATCATCATCATCATCATCATCATCATCATCATCATCATCATCATCATCATCATCATTATCATCTGCACGTTGCAACATCTTACTACATCTTAACAATTAACCTGAATAAGAGCTTTGAATGCCTGCCTGACAACATCATTACTTGCTCCAACCTGTCGATTCATCGTCAAATGATATCATCACTATAATCATCGCCATCAATAACAGCATCACCTGCCACAGTGTGAGGAAGTTATCCACAGGTATGATGGTAGGGAAGATGAAGACGAAGTCGCCATTGGTCATGCCCATCGTTGCGGCCATACCCATGACTTGGCGCAGGAAATCGGCACCACCGCATATAACCACAACTGCACAGAGAAACATCAACTTCAGATAGCGATTATCAGATAATGAATTAGAGGATGATGATGATGATGATGGCGATTTGTGAGTGTAATAACAAAACTATGAACATTGTAACGTTATTCCTAGATAACAAATAATTTTCAAAATGCAATAATAATATTTCGGAAATCAGCAGATCTACAAAATCAGTAAACGATTAACATGGAGAGAGATGTGGCGCTTAAAGGAGAGGGAATGTCGTAGGTAGAAAAAATTGATGACAAGAACCCGGATGATGACGTCTCATCCCAGAGCTTCAGTCGTCCTTCGATTGATGAAGATGAATATTTTATAAATAAATTCCCACTAATTGGAGATCCAGTTCGGATTTGCGGTTGCGGATGGTTGACTTCTAGGTCTGCATCAACTAATGCCGATAGCGATTTCGATGATAAATGCTGAACTGATTTCGACGACATTGATGATAATGATAATTGGTGATAATAATGATCTTACTCCTTCCAAGTGTTGCCACCTTTTCCAGAGTGGATCTCATGCGTTCTGAGATGATTCCGTCACCCCTCAACTTTGTGATGGAAAGGATGGTGAATTTTTGCTGTTCTGAATTCTTAAATTTAAAAATCATAATAAAATATTGTTTAATTATCTGGGCTTAATAGTCTTTCAGCTAAAGAATTAATTCCTATCCAGAAGGCAATTCAAACAATCTATTTAAATTTCGGTGAGAATAAAGTGTCAAAAGACAAATTTCTTTTTCAACAACAACTCAAGTTGGCGTGCAGGTTGGGTGAATGGGTTGCGTTTCCTGCATGCGGCGGCAATGGCCGTAATGTGTCGTGTTCGCAATCCAGCAACGCCAGGGAATGCCGTAAACTTTACTCATTAAAATCACGATTTGTGAAGGTCTCAGTAACCGATAATCCTCAAAATTTGAGTGATATTGAAATGGGATATAAAATCGGAAAATGAATAGATCGTCGTCGTCATCATAATTACCCTGTTAATGGTCTGCACGAGATCTTCACAATCTCCCTCCAAACTTTCTTCGTAGATTATCAGAAATTTTTTCCACTAAAGATCATTTTAATTATTGGCATAATAAATTTGTTATCACCACTTACATCATCAACATCGCCCTACCAACCCCATAATAATCCAGGAATATGTTAAGTCCTTCTGCTAGGCTGTCGTGAGAGGGCACTAGTCTCACCAGTGTGGAGTACATTGTCTTGTCGTTTAAAATGGAACTGGGCGAGGCAAAAGAAATTGTTGCCATGTCCCAAAATGATGTCAACTTTCCCGCGTAGGCGGTAGCTAAAATGGCGGGAGGAGAAGGTTTACATTTATTTGTTGCATTTTTAGCAAAGCTGTCATAAATTAAAATAAAATTGTCCCTAAAGAAAAAATTTTTAATGAAAAAATAGTCGATTATTAATTGGAGAGCTCTCCACATTAAATCCATCAGCCGAAAGAGATAATGATAACTGATTGATTAAATGTAATTGATTGTTACCTTGGGAACATGGCAAACCGAAGGTGACGCTCATATTCAGTTCTTCCCTCAGTTCGACCAAGTAGCCGAGGGCGTCTTTTCCATCGCAGTTTGCAGGTCTCCAAGTCACACTGTGCATTGATCGTGATTAAAAGCAACTCGTAATGTCAACTAAACATTAAAGCAAAAAAATATCGGTTTGGTTCAGTGATTGTCGTAATCCTTTAATGACATTACAGGCGGCGATGAATTAATTAACAAAATAATTAACCATCCGATGATTAATCGTTTATGGTAATTCGATTGAAAACTTGTTAAGATGTCCTAATCCAATGTAAATATTTTCGGCTGATCAAAGAATGCGAAGGGATTCAGTCTCGGGAATCAATTTTCAGTTCAAATGTTGACTCGGACGTGCATCAAGAAGATTAGTCTCATCCACAATGTTCACTGAAGTGTGAACCAGGTGAGATCGTATCTTTATTAATTTCACAGGTGAGCGAAGTTTCTCTACCCATACTTATAAATTTATACGGCGCTTTGAAGACTAAGTCTCTATTCTTACACACCATAACAAAGATATGACACTGCATACATTCGTAATGTTTTATAACTAGAGTTAATAATTAGAAATAGGAACTCGGGGGGCAACGGGAATCAGGGTCTTGCCACCCCCACGCCTGAATAATAAACAAAATCTAGCTTACTTCACCACATGATCGGCTAACAGACCATCCCTTCTGGCATCCATCAGCGCCAAGGCAGTTGCAGGGCCTGTTCTAAAGACCTCTTCCTTTGGAATGATCAATACCATTTGGATGGTGTCAGTTTTGGGCAACGGACCAGTCTGGATGTCACTTTGGTACCTAACTTGGGTCAAAGGTGAAATCGCTGGCAATGATGAAGAAGAGGATGATGAGAGAAACGATGCTAAAATCTTTGTTGTTGATGGCGGTAGTGGTGAACTTGAAGGTATCGATGATGATGATGATGTTGATGATGATGATGATCCAAGATTGGTAGTCTCAGAAAAGCGAATGCTCGACTCTGTTTCGTTGCCGTCTCGAAGACAGTCCTTAGTTGTGTAGTTGCAGATAGATTCAAAAGTGTTGTTGTTCATTCCAAATTGCTGTGAATCGTTTTGACGTTCCATCATTCGTAGCGGATGTAGTCGTGATGTTGACATAAGCTGACCATCGTTCACATCTCTTCGGGGAGCTAAGTTCAAGCCGCAAAATTTTAAATGTTTATAAATTAATTAGAATTATTAATTTAATAAGCAAATGCATGTTTCAAATACCATCGGAGTTTTCGTCTCATTAATTCCTTATCGTTGCGTCATAAAATAACTTCAAGTGATATTAAGAAAGTTACCTTTAATGAATTATTGAGAAATTTTTCTAAGATTATATCACTAATTAGTTAGTTACATAATTAATACTTAACCTCTCAATCATTCAATCGTGAGTTTCAATACAATTCTACCTTCGCTTCCCAGGAAGCCATTCAAAAATGTCACGGAGAGGATCATCAGGATGACGTTGCTTATTAAGGCCATATTTCCTGAAATATTGTTCTGAATATTCATAACATATAACATTAGCTCATTCATTAAACGAATAATTAATGCATTAAATAATTTTCAATTTAATAATAACATTTTTTAGCAGCGCCATGTAGACCAAGTAGATGTGGTATTTCCTAAGAGCATATTTTGGCTGATTTGGTGAAAACCTTAGAGTTTAATTTACTTTTATAAACATTTGATGCTGCTAATGTACTACTCGACTTAAAAGCAATTTTATTATTATTCCATTAATGTGGTTATTGAATAATCCGGTAGGAAAAAATAATACACTTTTACTAAGCTCACTTTTTGAGAGATTAAATTGTATTAATGATTCCCTAGCAGGTTTACAATTATTTAAATATTAATTCTATTATATAACCCCTTTAAAACCACTTATTAACTTACATTGCATTAAGTTCATCTTGATCATTACGATTATTTATAAATCATATTTTAAAAAATAAATTAACATTGCACAAAATTAGTTAATTATCATTTGAGGCAAAAAGCTTCAAAAAGATTTCACGAACTTTCTCCGAAGCAGAGATAACCCTTTCAACTTTCTTTGTGAATGTGTTCAGGTCGACCAAAAACACTGAAACGTGTTCGCTTTCATCCACTCCATACTTTCCTTAGCGTGTGACCCATGCGTTGCAAGCAGTGTTGATCTATAATTTCATCGTCCGATGCTGGAAAAATTTAATAAACTCTTTGGAAGGATTCTTCGCGAATTCTTTTTCCATTTTGCAGTGCATAAATATGAACTTTTTAGATGTTTTCCCTCACATCCGTACACAATTCATTTGATCTCGAACGGAATTCCTGAGAATAAAAATAAAATTTTCAGAACCATAAAATGAAATAAAAAATTGTTACCATTAAGGCTTAAAGTTTCTTAATGTTACACATTTACCTCAACTGCTTCTTGTATCCTTGCAATTTTTTTTCCATTGCCCATTACTCCGGTCTCCATACAAACTTCAACTGATACAACAACAGTTTTTGGATCAACCAAAAACATTGGCAGTTGATTCCAACACCATTTTATATTCGGCACAACTCAAAGGTAAAATGCTCAAAACGTTCTCTCTTTCAAGTTTATGTTTGAATTATCAAAAACTTTGGTGATTTTTGACTCACCACGAATGGACGCGGAACAAAGAAAAATGTGTCTGTGCAAGAGACTGAAAGCTGTCAAACAACACCTTCACGTCACTAAGAATGGAATTAGCTCTGTATGTTAAGCTGAACCTTTACTTATTAGCCACTAAAATGTATTGTATTAAATTTGTTGGAAAGTCGGGAGGTGTCCGTCCTAGTCTTGCTTGAATTGGACGTTTAGCGGCATCGTGCGATTATTTAACGTTCACTTCACAATTAAATTAATAGGATACTTTAAGAAACTCTAGAATGATTTAAAACAAAGGGGGGTTTAACCGCTTCAATGTTCAGGCGTGCCTGGCATGCTCAAGATGTGGCGTTCAAACTTTGAGAAGGTGAAACACACAAGTTTTTCTATGCAAAAAAATTGTTACAGAGAAATACGATAACATTTTATTTGAGAACTGTACCATAAAACTCAGATGCACCCGGCCTCTCGCTCAACAGGCCAATACATTTCTCACAATTTTAAGGCTAGCAAATGCTGCAGGGGATGTAGTCCAAGTGGAAGCTGTCAATATTTTGGAAGACCACAGTGAATATTCATGGCCTTTCTATATTCATGACATTTCTAATTTGCTCGCCATTGTTAACGTGGTGGCAAGAACATAAGATACTAAATCCTAATCAATGACCGGTTTATGATCCATGCAAGTGGTGATATGGCATGCAATGAGAAAGTTCTCATTGAAAAAATAATATGTACAATTATGGAATACATTAATCTAACAGAAACGTAGCATTTACAGACTTTTATCCCAGGATAACAAGATTTACATCCCCTGATATGTTTTGATAATCTAATCAGTAAATCTCTACACGGTCGGTCGAGAGACTCGGCAATGCCCGATGCCATTCCGCCCACAATCTCGAAGCAGAGATTTACAAATATCAATCCGACAATTGTTAAAATTTCAGACAAATTGAAATAAAAAAGTCAATTGTAAAAAAAAAAAATACATCAGCAAATTAACAAGAGCAGCTAGAAGGCAGACAAGAAATTTCACGATCACAAAATTGGCCACCATAATAATACCTCATGACAAATCTGAGAAAAAAAGTTAAGGATCTCATCCCATGGCCTTTCCCTGGCAATGTCCTGCCCCAGAATTAACAACAACATTAAAATGAGTTGTAAGAACAACAAACATTGTCACCATTAATCTTTCAAATAAGTCTTATTTTTGAAAGCGAGCTCCACTTCACTTGTCCGCCCGGCGTTGCTTCAGGGTTCGGTGGAATATTCATAATCATTTTTATTTACACAAACGAGACAATTTTTCAACTTTTTTGCAGGCTTATGGGGCTGAAAATGTGGATTACAAAATTTAGTAAAATAAAGAAGCATAGAGATAAATGTAAACCATTTTATTTGGAGGGCAGCTTCTAAGATAAGTAGCTGATTTCAAAAGTTAATGGCTTACAATAAAATGATTTGTAACAAATTAATTCTCAATATTAATCCACTTTGATGAGACAATTTCAAATAAGCTGGTGAAGAACTCACAATCAGAACCTGTCATTCTCATAATGCATATCTCCTGAGCCATTAGGTGCATTGAGTGACCTGTCCCCAGATCCATTAAACATGTTGGTGTCTCCCTTCCCAAGGTCATAAGTTTCAAAGTGTGCCTTATTTACATTTGAATCCAGCCTTTCTTCTAAACTGTCGACCTCCACAAAATGCACTGGTCCCCCATTTGCCTCCTGTGCTTTCAGAACTTTCACCTCAGACTCAGAGGTTACCAGAGCAGGGGATGAACCCTTGCACTTCTTTCTTATCTGCGAATGTTTTAAATATTAATCAATAAAATGTTTTATTCATGACTAAATAAGCTTGCTCAATTAAACTCAAAATGAAAAATGTACATCCCCATGAATATTATAATTTTTTAATATATAAGGAGCAATTCAAATGAACTATCCATATTTCAAATTACAAAATATTGCATGGACTATGGTAAATTTTGACAAAAAAAACAAATCTTAAATAATCAGTACTAGTTGTCATTCATCAAGCTAACCTCAAGGAAAGCAATGGTCAGCCACAGGGGAATGGGCATTAGCAGGGCCACTGCCACCGGACTGACGACACTCAGGTCGGCATCTGGTTGAGGCAAAGAAAACTTCAAAAGAAGGATGGGAAGGCCGGTGTTCTGCACCCCAGTCTCTATAGCAACTGCCACAACTCTCGACCAACTGAGGCGACAAGCAAAAGCCAGCAGTCCTCCAAAAAGGAATCCAGAATAGGAAAGAATGCAAGCCCCAAGGATCAACCAGGGACTGATTAACTGGAACAGGTAAAGATTAGACCAGGTACCCAGAGTGATGAGCAAGAGAATGATAATGGCAAAAAATGGCCTCATCATTTTTCGGATCCTTTCGGCCCATTGCGGCTTCTTGATCTTTATGATGGCACCGATCTGTGAAGGGAAAAAGTATGTAATAGATGAACAAATTTATAAATGAATACAAATATTATCAGGCAATCTCAGAGTGGGAGAAGTTTCACCATGATCATCGTCCATACTATCAGCATCACAACCACAACTAATATCAACAAGGACCAAAGAAAGACATTAAATGAAACTTGTCTTCAAGATAGTCCCAAAAACCTCACCTGTGATCTATTGAGATGAGTCCAAGAGTAGAGATAATTAAAATTCATTGATCAACAAATTATATTTTTCATGTAACATGAACATATTATGAATAATTATTCATGCCAATTAATTGATAATGAACTATTTTACCAAGCATCTAATTAATAATGATTAAAGGCTTACAGCTAGAGGAATGATCATAACTGCCAGGGTGGTGAAAATATTGGTGAAAGGCACCCTGAGTCGAGAGCCATGAGTGTTGTACACCAGGTGTCCAAGAGTGTGCAGCCAGAGGGGAAACATAGCTTGAATCCAGAGTAATAATTCAGTGATGAAACATTATTTACCAATAAAATGGAAATATATTAAATCGTTTAACTAATTAAAAACTTAATGCATCCCCTCTGCCAGAATACAACTCAACTACCATGTACTGTTTCTCCAAATACATTTTCCAATAATTTTTCGACCGTGCGACCCGCTCACCGAGAGAGGCGATGGTGCTGATGAGGGTCATGGTGACGCTGAGAGACGAGTCCCCGCCGAGGAGATAAGTGTACATGTTGCTGGCACCGCCCCCCGGTGCACAGCCCGAAGCAAAGAACCCTAAAGCTATGCCTCCCGTGAGACCTAAAGCTTTGACGACCGCAAATGCTGCCTGGATTAATTTAAATTATTTTTATTAATTATTTGGATTAATTTGAATTATTTTGACAGAGTAAAATTTTTAAAATTAAAATTAAAATCATAATTTATGTCCTTCAATTCCAACCAACACCTTTGCATTAACATTCATACTTTCACCATCATCATCACAACTGGGAGGTTCTGAGAACAGATTACAAAATAAGGACATGGGGCATTACTATGTTAAAGTATTGAAATACACAATTTTAAACTAAACTAATTAAAATTTAATGTAATTGCAAAAGGAAACTTTGATTTAGTATCCAGTAAAGTAAAACTTAGCAACAAGGGAATATTTATGGAATATCTCTGATAAAAATATACTAAACTTTAGATGCTTTCATAAACAATGCTTTCTTATTAATGATTTGGTATAATTCATAGTTCTAAGAAATCTGAGAGATTATCAATTAATTTAATTATTAAAATTAACTATTTATTCAGTTAGATTTTTCCAGACATCATGCTCAGAGAATAGTGAGAAATAAATGCAATGTGAAAACAAAAACAGAAATTTACAATGAATGGTGATACGATGCAGAACAAGATTTTGGACCACAACACAATGCTTCTGATAACCTTTGGAACTTTTGCAAAACTTAGGACAACAATTGCAATCATCATCTATTGTTTGAGGATTCTGGCTGATTTCTCATTTTTTAAATAAATATACAATTACTTATTATTAAATAATTTATTACAAGAATATATAAAAATTATTTCATAATTATTTATTAATAACTAATTAATATTAATAATTATATTATTTATTTCATAAATAATGAAAATTATATAAAATAACAATTAAATAGCAGAATATTAATCATACAACAAGCAAATTCATTCAACTGCTTCTGTTTTGTGAATGGTTTATACACCCAGTATTTAGGCTGAATGGCATAATGCATGACTTGGTGCCTCTTAAGTTCACCTTTTTATGGAGTTCTTGTTTCTAAGTCGTGCCATGATATTGTTTAATTCAAATAGCTAAAAAGTTTAAGTCAGTATCGAATCAGTAAATAATAGGATGTAAAATTGTTTGCATTAAAATAACAAGCACTTTTGTTAAAATTAATGCTTGTAATTTGAACAGGTGAGTTTATAGTAGATTCGCAGTAGCATTACGAGGTTAGGGTTTTCAAATAATAAGAATAAGTAATATATTAGAATAAGTAAATAAATAATTTTAGAAAAATAAGTATATAAACATTTAGGAATAATTAGTAGGTCTCCTAGAAAGGCAGAATTTGAGAGTTTAGTGCTAGTAAGAGATATGCCATCAAGACAGATATGAACATGACAGTCATGAAGTCCAACAGTCCATAAAATCTTCATAAACCTTGGCATTTAAAGGCCATTACAATAAAATCAAAATTCTAATAATATTGATTCACAAGTAATTGGATGTTTTTCAATTTTTTTTAAACGCTTGTATAAAATAAAAAATCCATTTTCGAGGTACCTTTTTGAGCTAATTAAACTTTATAAATGATGAGACAATTCTCAAAACTAGCCAATCAAATCAGTTTTACAACCACTATTATCATTGTCAAATAATTATGCAATGCATTAAGTTGAATTATTTAGTCAAATTTGAGTTTTCATATTAATAATTATAACAGATAAACATTGTAATATTTACCAAGTTGAAATTTAATGTAAACTAACTGTTTCTGTTAGAGTTATAACATTTAAACAATTATAAAATAATTTATTTTAAATAAGTAAAAAAACGTTTATTCATTTATTATCATCTCGAGATAATATTTCTTTGGCCAAAATAGACATACCCTGAGTTATTAAAGACTTCTTGTTACAAAATTGAATGCCATCTTAACATGCTTTTCAATCAACAGGCCACTTGCTTAACATATTAAGCATATCTTTATTTCATTTAACCAGCTGCTCTGACCTCTTAATTTATTTGTAACTTATCCATTTTGCTGATGCTATAAATTGATTGATATTAAATTCATTATTCAGATTTATTAAATCTATTCAACAAATATTACATAGAACACAAAACACCATACATTAAATAGTGATGGACATGTTTAGATTGCATATTTCACCACAAGAAAACTTGAATCAACCTTTCATAGTAAAAGAATCGTTGAGATAAATTACCAATATATAACCATTTCAAACCCTTAATTAAATCAATCTAATTAAAGCAAGCAAACAAGAACAGGAGATCCACTCACCAGTGGCATAATGACATACTGACTCATAAACCCTATGATTGGAGCCACAGGTTTTTTCAGCACTTCCTTCACTGTCCCCAGATCCACCGCACAACCCATGCCAACGTATGCCAACATCATGAGCAATGTAACAACAGCCACAAACAGGTGATCAACTATTCTTTCTTTCCTGATCACTGAAATCTGTACCTCCACATCTTTGTAAGTTGTTTGAACTAGCTGATAACCTTTATAGTGTAATATGGCTTCTGTCCTTCCTAAAAAAACGCCCTTGATAATGATGCGATCTCCTGTACTGGATGAATTTGTCCTATCAGTTATATTCACCAAAGTGGCAACTTTTAAGTCTTTTATCAAGACGTCAAAAGCATCGCGCGACACATGAGTATTATTGAGCCAAGAACAATTGGCCTCAATGGGCGAACTTTCTTCTTCATATAATTGAATTGACCTGATAATGCAATTTGTATCATTTCCTAAGACGTCTGTCACTGCGAAAAGATCCTGAGATTTAATTTGACAGATCGAAAACAAGGTAAACACAGACAGCAATGAGAACCACATGGCAACGTCCTACACCTGGTGGGATTTAACTCAAATTAACTATTTTCGACTCAAGCGGAGTATGTTTATCAGTCAGTCATCGGCTTAAAACCCAGCAAACAAAAAAGTGATCAAGACTTATCAAACGACCTCAAACAAAACTCTTAAACGCTCCCGAGTTATTTATATCGTCCAGCACCGAGTAAAAGACAACTTAGATTTAAATGAAATTAAAAATAAAGCTTATATCCAAATTAAATTACCGAATATCTTGTATTTGTATTTTAAAAATATAAGCTAATTTGCTATGTAATCTATTTTTTTAACTATAAACATTTGATCAAAATTGTCAAAATGGAAACACCTTATTCATAAATCTTAACATCTATTGGTGATTTTTTGAAAATAAAAAAATTTAAATGATTTAGAGATTAACCCTATTTTTTTTAAATATGAAATAGTTCTAGATCGCAATACGGTGAAATTATATAACTCATATAAATAGTATTTGTCTAGACGTCTAGCGGAATAGCGTTTCCATTCTCCTAATATTATATTTTTGTTCCGTGATTTGCCTTTTTTTAAGCCGTGGATTTATATCAAAAATGTGTTGCAGCCATTTAATAGACTGGTAAATAGACTGGTAGCGGGCTATAAAATTTTCAGCTAGATTAACAACAAAAATAATAGAATTGTATAACTCAACATTAGTATTTAAAGAGGTGCCTTAGTCGCCTAGTCTGCGGTGAACTTAAGCTGAATAATGAAGAGACTAATAATGATGATGTCGACTGCTTCTTTATTCTTGAGAGATGAGCAACATCAAGAACTTTCGCCCTGTAAGAATTTGTACAGATCAGAATTTTTCTCGTAAACAACATTTAGTTCTCATTCTGTGATCAGAAATCTTCGACCCGAATCTTCTGTGATCAAACAGGTCATTGCCCGTCGAAATCACAAGAGTCCTGTGGATGATGTTTAAGCTGTTATAAATTGTAACAAACGGAGTTTCTAGAACATCGAGCCTCATTTATCGTTAGAGTTATAATGTTTTCAGAGTGTTACCCACAGGGCCGCCGACAGAAATTTCGGACCCCTAGACGCAGCAGTTGTTATGTCCTATGTTATGTCAATATGGCAATGGAAAAGTATAAACAGGTCATGATTGTCATATTTTAATATTTTAAAAACCGGGGGATCACAAAAAATTGCCGCGCCCCTGAGCACTTGCCCCCCTATCGCCCCACTCTCGGCAACCCTGGTTACCCATTAAGGGCTTTCTAAAAATTAGTGCAGCCTTTTATTCACTTCGGACATTGAACAAAGCCAAATATCCAAAATAGACTTCCTTTCGCATGAATTTTGTGAAATATGGGCAAAAGTTTACTAATCTCTTTTAATGAGTAGAATTTACTCCCTGCATAAGATATCTAGCTTTCCATTCCAAAACAAAACCGCACCTTTAGGTTGCTTAGGATGCTTATCGCCAATAGGGATTTAAGTGTTCACCTCCCTCCTTCCGGCTGCACTGCTTTTGGGGGTTGTGCACTTCAAATTAACAAGAAAACTTAAATACGAGTGTCACGACATCGGCGCATTGATTAGTGGCCTATTTCGGTCCTTGATTTGCTGTTTGCACCCCTAACTTTTTTTAATGTGCATGTTGAAGTTGTCAACCCATTTGGCCTAGAATTAGCAAAAAACAGTAACAGTCATCACCGCCAACACCATCAACGTCATCATCTCAAACCATCCATTATCATATCGTCGTCATCATCATCCTTCTCCTCTCTATCTGATACATGAATGTCATCTCACTAAGACTGTTCTAAGAAATCTTGTGGCCAGTGGGGACATGCACTCCCGGTTCTTGGTTAAAACCCAACGAAAAAAATTCTCTATATCCCAGCAGTCGCCAAACCCCAAACCTTTCCCAAGACACTTTATTAACTGTTAACAAATAAGTGATTCACCGCTTCATTATTTTATGGGTTGGAAGCAGAACAATTCCAAAGCGAAGAAAAACAAATCGACGAAATCCTTTCGTTTATTGTCAACTGAAACCTTTGGCATCACATACTCAAGAACAACAATTCTTGAAAAGGAAGACTCGACTAACCATAACCTCACCCGGAATCGATAACCTGGCAAGCTTTCTTCATTATACTTTTTGTTGCTTCGATCTTTTGAATAACTACCTTGGGAACCGTAACGCGTGTTCAACCGCCCATAGTTACCACGGCAACTCGAATGAAATTTGTCTCAAGCTCTTATTTGTGAAGACACCACAAGACGTGCGGGTTTTAAAAGATCTTTTCAAATCGACGATCGGAAAATATATTGATTGACAAAATTATCAATGTGCTGAGAGGCAAGCAATCAAAATTTTTCTAAGGCTCTCCCACTACCGTAAAACATAAGGCCCACGTGCAGAAGGCGATCAGTGCTAATACCGAGTTTGGCCGAAGACATGTTTCAAAACCTTGTGCTACTTGTAATCATGTAACAGTAATTTTGTGATCAGTAATAAAGCAGACGTAAATGTGCAGATACATGGAGTTACAATCCAATAAACGCGCGGAACGTTTAACGCACGGAATTTCTCATTTCCGGCATCGCACAACGCATCGTGATCGTGATTAACACCTAACTAGCTTGCTTATCAACATTCTTATTGATAACCCTTCACCTAAGAAGGCATCATTTCGACAAAAAGTAAACAAAATAATAGAGTATTTATTAAAAAATAAATTATTTAGAAAAGTAGACCTAGAAAAATATGCTTTATAGGCAATACAAAAAGTAATCCGTTGGTAACGCCAAATGTCAATATATTTTGTAGACTCTGAGGAAATTTAAAAAAAAATTGAGTCATTTAAAATTTAGGAATTTAAAAAATTCAAGCTATTCACATCAAATTCCAATGACTCTAATCCTGGACATTATGCCTCTGACTTGCCCTCAGGATGGGAAGGAAAGTCACTCTTCTGATCAGAGAAGCCAAAAGAGTCTTTGCAAACATCATCTTCAGAGGCCAAGCTTATGTTATGGGCTCCTGAGAATTCCTCACAAGCAGCATCAAACTCCTCAGAATCCTTGCCTGACAGCTCAACTTTGGATGTCAAAATGTCAAGAGTGCACTTGTTCAACAATGAAGGTGGATCAATCTCAGTGATACAAGCACCTGGAATGTTATCATGTACTTCAACTTCCTCATTTGTTGCTTGAAATTTTGTCTCCAATAAAACTCCAGTTTCATGGACCAGCAATTGATTATTTAATTCATTAATTCTTTGGTGATCGTCGCTGCTCGGATCAGAAAGTGCTGACAATGTCAGAGAAGATCCTGGCCATGCAACATCAATAGCACTGTCTTTGCTATCCACTGGGCTTGATTCAACTTCAGAAGAGACTTCCTGGTGAAGCTTTTCGGTCTCTTCCGGAATCACTTTGGAAAGCTCACAGATTGGAATATGTGGAGATTCAAATGACGAGTCTTTTGATGCATCAACTTCTTCCCAAGAATCATTTTCAAGAGTCTTAGAATTTGACAAATGCATCAAAGTAGTACTTTCAATTTCCTTGAGTGAGATCTCTTCTTTTGGTGCTCTTGAGAATGTTAAATTGTCTCCCTCAGAGAACTTTTCTTCATTTGGTTTAAAGGTTTCACTGATGGAAACTGGATGCACAAGAACACTATCACCTCTTGCCACTCCAGAGCCCAAAGAATCCTGATTGATCTCATCAAGTAGTGGTTTAAATGGATGTACATCCAGTCCTTGAATGTGGTGTTCTTCCTCTAAAATTTTATCTGGTGAAGTTCTAGAGAGATCTGAGGAATTGTGAATTGCAGGCATCAACAGATCCAGTTTCTCCTTCATTTCTTCCAAAATTTCTTGATCACTAGCCTTTTCACTCTCCATGGTGATGTCATTGTCATCATAAGTTAAGCCCAATTCATCCTCATCTTCATCATTATCACTTTTTAAGTCACTTTCTTTTTCCACATTATCGACAGAGTTAGAAATTTCAGTGCTTTCCTCCTGGATGTTCTCTATTCTATCAAGTGAAGTTTCTGATGTCTTGAGTTTGTTTTGTGGCAGATCATCCATATTTTCTGATGTCTTGAGTTTGTTTTGTGACAGATCATCCATATTTTCTGATGTCTTGAGTTTGTTTTGTGACAGATCATCAATATTTTCTGATGTCTTGAGTTTGTTTTGTGACAGATCATCCATATTTTCTATTGTCTTGAGTTTGTTTTGTGACAGATCATCCATATTTTCTATTGTCTTGAGTTTGTTTTGTGACAGATCATCAATATTTTCATTTTCATTTTGAATATCATTGGATAAATCAGCTACTTCAACAACTAATTCTGCTTCTTTTGCTTTGTCATCAAGCTCTATCACTTCTTGACTTGAAGCAGAAGCAATTGTTTCACCAGACAAAACATCCACTTCTGCAATTGCTTTGCTCTCATCACTCTCGGTAATATGATCTGACGTCGCAACATTAATTTCTGCTACTTCAACGTGTTCCTCTTTATTGCTAGAATTGAAAGATGTTCCAGAATTTTCAATGTGCTTAATTCCATTGTTTATGCTGGTCACAAGCTCTTTCTCCATTCCAATTGTATCACCACCAATAAGAGTCTTTTCTGTTAGAATATTCTCTTCCACCTTTTCTGCTTCTTTTACACCTTTTGCATTTTGAGGTTGAGCGACATCCTTGACTTGATTTTGTGAATCCTGAGAAGAGTGTCTTCTCGACCGTTTGTCCTGGACGACGTCCGAGCCGGGTCCGCCTTCGTTCGAGAAGTACGTCGGCGGAACGGACGACCTCGACGACTCCCTGAATTTGTCGGCTATTCCACCGAACGTCGACGAGCGCTTAGAGGAGCGCAAAGGGTTTGCCCTCGACGGGCTGCTCGAATCGTCGGCCTGACTTTGATCGACGATCTTTCCAAATAAGAAATCATGAGGAAACTTTGTTCTGAGGATGGGAGTTACACTGGCAGAAGAAGTTATAGCAAGGGCACCCTGGTAATCTCTAACAATGAGAAGCTTCTCTTGTTCACGTAGCTGAGTGGCAAATAGCTCTTCGAGTTTCTGTTTCAATTAAGTTTAATGTTTGTAATAATCTTAAAAATTAACTTGAAAGAGACTAAATAGAACAATAATTAATTAAGGGAAGGAGTGCTATATAAATGGCCGAAATCATCTTCCGGATCGACGGGCATCTACTACAAAAAATCATTGAAAAGATTCATTTCAGATTCACATGAAAAATAAACTCTATCAGAAGAGAACATTTATTAAAATTAAAACATTTTATAACAATATTAATACTAATACTTAATATAATTAGGATTTAATTCCTTCTACCTTCTTCTTCGGTCCAAGTTCTTCTTTCCATTTGGAAAGTTCTGCTTGATAAGAGTTGCTGAGCTCGGCAGTCTTCTGCATCTCATTCTCCAGCAGCATGTTCTGTTTGTCATTCTGGACAGAAGATCAAAAGACATTTTAACGAGGGCTGTGATTAGGATGGCTTCCAGAGTTTATTAACTCTGTCTTAAAAGACATTTCTCAACCTTAAAACTGCAATGAATCTTCCATTATCACCAAAAGTAACATTTCACAAGCTGCATAAATTTTCATCATTAGGAAGACATTAATTGCAATTTAGAAAGATCCTAAAGCAAAAGTTATTAAAAAAAAAGCACGGGAAAATGCAATTATTAAAAACTAAGGTTGTTATTTATGATTTAATCAATCAGTAAATTAATCCTTCAACTCACATGAACTTGTTCAAGTTCTCTAATAAGATTGTTATTTTTAGCTCTCAGATCATCAAGCTGCCTTTTATGTTTTGCTTCAAGTCTGGCTCGTTCTTCTTTGGCCCTTTTCTTCTCCATTTCTTCAAACTAAGCAGAAAAAAATGAATTTGAGAGTTCTAATAAATCCATTAAAATGGATATTCTCTAAATGAATAATTCAATTTATGCATGTAATGTAAGACCAGCATAAAAATTGAAATGACCAATCACACATATAATGTAAGTCAAACATCGGTTGAACTAATTGCAATCAGTGAATTCAATCGACACGTAACACCTTCTTGATCTTCTCACGTTCCTCGTCGAGTGTGATGTTGATGACACTAATCCTGATACTTTCCCTGTACATGAGGGTTCTCGTCTTGGCATCTGACTTGAGGATCTTTGGCAGTCTCTTCAACTCCAAGGCATGGCACGACAACAACTCATCTTCCTTGCAAGTGTTTATCCTCTTCACTTGGTCTGTTTCCTGATTTTAAAGTATTTTCCAAGCCATGATGCTAATAATATTAATAATAATAATAATAATAATAATAATAATAATAGATATTAATAATTTCATAAGAAAAATAACCTTAGAGTGTCTCTGCATCATGAGAGACCTCTTGAGGGTGAATTTATTCTTCAGCAGTTGCTCTGCCAGTTGATGTCTGTCCCGCATGTGCCTCTCCTCCATGTCCCACATGGATTCCTCTTTTGCTGTCGGTATGTTGGTTCCATTTGTTAACTTAATGCTTTTAAATTATTGACAACAAATTTGCATAATTTTCCTAATGACCATGGAAACAGGCACAGCATTAGTCAAATTTTGACTAATAATAACCTTAGTATCATATGAACTAGGTATTATTAGTAATAATAGAACCTCTGACGATCTGTTGCTTTTGCTGGAGGAACTGTTTTTCTGCTAAGGCATACTGCTCTGCCTGCTGGTCGTCCAGTTTTGCCATCAGCTGTTCCATCTGCCTCCTCTGGTCGTCCGTGAACTTGCGGTGCTATTTTTAAATAGAAGCATTTCTTACCTCATTATCTATAAATATTTGAATTTAAAATATCTACTTCTTTTTCAATTATTTCTTTGAGAAAACTGAAAACAATTCACACCCTTTCCAGATGTTCAGCTTCCTTGATGGCTTTCCTAGCCAGGAGTGTCTCCTTCCTCACCTCTTTAGGAAGTGACTCAACCTCCTGCTTCATGCATTTCATATCCAACTTGAGTGCTTCAGCAAATGACTTCAGTTCTCTATCCTGTGATTAGTCGTTGAAAATATTAAGCGTCGACGGAACAAATCCAACTCCGTTCAGATTTAGATGGTTCTCGCAGTAGAAAGCAGATTACCTGCTCGGACTTGATCTTCTTCAGGAGGCTCTTCCTCTCGTTAGCGTGCGTACTGTGCATCCTATCGATCTGCTGTTTGTGCTGCTTTGTAATCATGTCCAAGTTTGCCTCATACATATTCTTTGAGGCCTGAGATTAAAATGGGACTTGAATGCTTCTTAACGTCAACTTAAAATTTGTAATTATTATGAAAATCTTACCAGCTCATCTTGTTCAAACTTCTTCATCTGCTCCTCTATAGCTTGCTGGGATTTGAACTCAAGATCTTGCAGCTGTCTATTCTCCAATCTGTGGAGCATTTTTAGCTCTCTCAAGTCGGCTTTCCTGCAAAACATTACAGAACATTATCTTGCCATCTTGAAATTGGTAATGATTAATCTTGATGTAATTGATCTTGATCTAATTAATTACTAGGATTGATTTCACATTATTATTTCATAATTTATGAAACTTACCACAACTTATGCTCCCTTTGCTTCTCCTCGCCATCATTGCTGATGAACTTTTGAACCTTGGAGGTCACAACTTCCCCGTTGACCAAGAATTTGCGTGTCTTGGTGAGAGAGCGATACTTCTTCTTATTCTGAATAAGGTAAGCCATAAATCCGTGGAATCTTTTCAAGCCACCCAAAAATTGAAATAATTACAATTTCAGAGGCCGTGTTCTTGGGTTCCGGGGAAGGTGTTTTGTCTTTGTTTATGTCCGCGGTTTCATCGGTCTTCTGTTTCGAAACTTCAGCCTTTCCAACCTCTTCTGGATGGGTCTTGGGCTTCTTGTCTCTCAATATCACCCCTTCAAATTCGGCCGAGTCTCTCTGCCGGTCTTCCGGCTTCAAGGCAACGGACGTGCTAGGAAGCTTACCTTCTGAAGTCTTGAAGTATAAATAAAGTTACACATGTGGCTGAGTCATACAAGTGGATCATTTGCTTTTTGTACTCATTGATACTTTGCAACCTACTAGAATTTCAATGTTTTCGTAAGTTCTTAAGGCTTAAGGCCTGACATAAATTGGGCCACTCCATTTATATTCTAAAGCATGAAATTCTGAATTTTAAATAACTACATCAATTCAAATTTCTAAGAATCTAGCTAACCAATGCAGAATCAGTTTCGAAAAGTACATTGACAGCCTGATCTTTGATTTGCTCTTTCATCTCACCATCCCCAATCACATCATTGTCCTCACACTTGTCTAAAACAATCCTTGGGCCAGTGTCAACGCTGCTTCCATCATTAGTTGCCTGTTAAATGATTAAAATTTCAAAGAATCACAATTAAATTATAATTTACTGAAAATCATTCAAAGCATTATTACTGACCTTCGAGAGACTTGAAACATCACTGTCAGTTGCAGCCTCTGCATCAGTAAGAGCATCAAGGTCCTGTCAGAAGCATGCATTTAATCAATCATTAATTCACCCACACATCGGCAAGATGAAGAGAAGAGCGTCGCAATCACGTTAATGCCTCACACCTCCTCGATGTCCTTCTCCTCCAAGGTTATTTCAGCACCCAATTCACTGATGAGCTCCACAATTCCATCATTGTTCTTCACAGCTTTTATGAAAGAATGCTTCAAAATAAAAAATTATCATAAACATCAAGTTTTTCACTTAAGCTGGACGACCAATCTAATTCAGTTCAGATGCTTGCTTCCAAGGTATATAAATAAACAAAGCTTTTAAGCCAAAATTTTTAATAAGTTGTCATGGTCTATCCCTATACTAATATCACATCCCACGTGCGGGTCGTGTCCCTGCACTTGAAGGCAACGGTCGTAACTGCCGCAAGTGCCTTCGGGAAGAGGCATCAAGGGTATGGTTAACGAAAAGTGACTCTGATGCCATGCATGTGGCACTATATAAATTAACTCCATTTTAGATTTACATACTATCAGAATCACTTTGGTGAATGCTTATAAAGCCATTTTAACCTGGAGCAGTTCTGCAGTTGTCCATCTCTTCTCTGGATCTTTGACTAGGCACTTGGAAATAAAGTCATTGAACTCCCTTGACCTTTGAAAGGTCAGGAATTCATGGTGAGTATTACAACAGTACTAGACACTTTTAAAATAAAAACCAAGAGCAAAGGTTCACAAAATAATTTCTGTTAAAGTCTTCACAAGTTTAACGGAGGATTAACCGATGCGATACGTATCTCCAAATCCTAAGATGCCAGAAATTCGTTACCATTTGTGCGGAGCTCCCAAGGTGGGCGGGTCAGATTTCTGAATCTTGAGAACAACTCTCATCGGATGCATCTCATGATTGGGCGGTTCTATTTGAGAGAATTCTATGAGGGTGATGCCTGAGATGGTAAATAATGTAGATAAGTTAGTAGGTAAATAGATAAATACTGATGAATATTCAGAAATAGCAGAGGTAACATTGATGCATTCATTCATTTCTCATTAATAAGTTAAATTGTTAGTATTAATAATCATTAACGTAACTGATAATTGACAAAATTAATAGACACAAATGTCTAACTAACCAAATGACCAGATATCAGCTCGAAAGTCATAAGGACTGTCTTTGATAGTCTCGCAGAGGATCACTTCGGGGGCCATCCTGCTTATCAAGATCAGTGGTTGGTGAATCGAACAAAATGAAAGTATATCAACATAATCATCAGTAAACATCTATCTTCAACCTTTTCATCTGTTTCTTTTTAATTATGCTAACAGCTGAAAATTCAACTATATTTTAAATATATACAACTGAAATGTCCTCCACGATACTCGAACAGAAAATTGAAATAAAACGGTTATAACATGCTTGTCGAATAAAAACAAACCAGTATGGAGTCCCTATATAAGAATCCCTCTTCTGTTTCAAGCTAGTGTTTTTAGCAGAGACTCCAAAATCAGCTAGAGAAATTTGTTTAAATAAAACAATCACACTACATTCTCCCAACTCATGACATCTTACCCAAGCGGACGCCGCCATCCTGAGTGAGAAGCACATTTCCTGCCTTCAAATCCCTATGGATGATAAAGTTCTGATGTAAAAAATCAAGACCTTCACACATCTCTTTGCAAATGTATTGGATCTGAGGCTCAGACAGGGGTTTCTCTAACTCCAACATGATGCTGTCCAGGGCCCCAAGCTCACAGAATTCTATGAACATCTGGGAAGATTGCGATGACAAAGTTTATCTTCCAAAGATTCGAAGTTTAAACTAGCAATTATGTAATATGAGATCAAGCAAAACAAAGTGATGATCAGATACCTGGCACCACATAAATTAAGTGCTAATATTTATCTTAATCAACTCACCCAAAGCTTCCCTCCAAACAAGAATGATTCATAAAGACCCACAACATTCTTGTGCTTACACTGGACGAGGATGTCGATTTCAACACTGTAGTCTTCAAGTTCAGATTCATTGTTTATGTCAACCTGCTTCAAGGCTGCAAACTCCTTTCTCTGTTTCTGCTGGGCCTGGAAACATTAAGGAGGATATGAATGATAAAGTAAGGAAAAATCAAAATAATAATAATAATAATAATAATAATAATAATAATAATGATGATGATAAGTGCATTTACATAGTGCCATAAGCCTAAGCATCAGGGGTGCATACCCTGCAGGCAGTGCAAGCTGGGTTGCTGACACGACATGTAACAATGTTGCTTTTACCATTGCTCACAGGAATGCAGCCCTCTGAGCCAACTTGCACTAATATAATATTTCTCCAACCACTTAATATTATGCTTCAATGGCTGCTTTTAAAGAGTTTTGCCACAACTAAATAAGTTAAATTTTCCCATATATCTTATTTAATGACTTGATTTTGTACCTTGTAGACTTTCCCAAATGCTCCATCTCCCAACTCTCCAACAATTTCCCAAAAATCATTTGGATCACAATCCTGCTTGATGCTTGGAAACTTATTTCTCTTTCTGCCATCAGTGGAGTTCGAGGAAACTCCACTAAATATGTTTTTCAATTTTTCAAGGATAGGCATTACAACTTTAATTTATTCAGATTGGCATTTACAAAAAATAAGTCTTTCTGTTGGTATGGTCAATTGTCTGTGAAAGAATAAGTATAAATATACTTTTTTAATTTTTTAAGCATAAATACTCAAAAAAAATTTAATTACACTAATTTAGTTAGATTCAGTTGCTTAAAATGTAAGACAGAAATCTCAATATAATTCTTGAAATATTTTGAATATCAATCTAATTCATACTTAGATGAATTATGATCGAATTAAACCATGTTATATCAGTTCAAAGTAGTGATATAATATAAAATGTCAAGCTGTTCAAAAGCATATCCTTAAAACATAACATCATAAATCACCGATATAAACTAGGATATTTACTAATTTGGGAAAAAGTGCGATCAAATGTATTGAAAATAGATTTATCTAGGTTTGACCTAAGAAACGAAAATGTCCAAGAATTGTTTCACAAAAGTTTATATTTACATGTCATTTGTAATCCGGAAAATTAAAAATAACAGGCGGACGTCAACGATCACGATCACAACATAACAGTGAAAACTGAACCTCTAATCAAATGATTATCTTTATGTAATATTTTCCACAATTTACATCAACCACATCTAACTTGCATTGATTTAATATTAATTTATTTTATGTTTACAATGCAAACAATTCTAATTATTCAACTTGTTTTAAAAAGTGATTGATGAGAATAAATATTGTGAGTTATTTCATTTATTGTAAAGTTATTTTTTTAATGAATGTGATGCAGGTGAAACTGATAATGGCTATGTGCCAAATGATTTCTGGCTCTTGTTGAAGCAGTGCGAAAACAATTAAGTCTCAATGCGTCTTACACAATAACATATTGTCGTTGATTCATAGCCTATAACTTTCAAAGATTTTCATGGATTTCAAAGACTTAGATTGTAAATTGACAGTGAACAAATTCGGACTAACGCAGTTAGATTTACGCAGGAAAAATTTGATTGACTTTCCTGAAAATTTGTTTCTGTTTCATAAGCTCGAAGTTTTGCTCGCTTCTCACAACCTGATTGTATCCGTGCCATCGCAAATCGGAAAACTCCGAAAGCTAAAAGTAGTCGATTTTAGTCATAATAAAATTAGATATCTACCTGAATCTTTATCTGGGTGTACCAATCTCAATGAATTATACCTCCAGAACAACCGCATTTTCAAGCTACCCCACCAACTGTGTTCTTTAAATAACCTAAAATATTTGCAACTTTCCAATAATCTTCTCGAACATTTACCTCCAAATATTGATCGAATTGCGTCGCTAAAATGGTTGGACATATCCATGAACAGTCTGTGGCTGCTGCCGAAGATGTTCCAAAACTTGGCTGAGCTGATAAATTTAAATCTACGAGAAAACGCTTTTATTGAATTTCCGATGCAATTGATATCACTTAAAAAATTGGAATTCCTCGACATTTCTTACAATAAGATTAACACTTTACCTCCTGACTTGAATTCAATGAAAAATCTCAGAATAGTCAACATGGCGTTCAACCAATTCTCAAATTTTCCTGCGTCTCTCTGCGATTTGAAAAGCCTTGAATATCTCGACCTTTCCAACAATCACTTAACTTCAGTCAGTTCGAGGGTTTCCAAACTGCCTCATCTCAAAGTTCTTCTAATTTCTAACAATTATCTGAAAGATCTACTCGACAACCTGCCATCAGTTGAGACTTTGGATGTTTCAGGCAACATTCTCAGACAACTTTCTGTGACCAACATGAAATCTCTTCGGGTGCTGATCGCTTCTAAGAACCAACTCAACTCTCTGCCATCAGGGGTCTTCCATTTACATGAGATGGAGGAACTCCACTTAAGTGGAAATCAAATAAAACATTTGCCCCAAGATATAATTCTTATGAACAAACTGAAGAAGCTTGACATATCTGGAAATAAAGTGAAGCTCGTGCCAAAAGCTCTGTACGAGATGGCCAGCTTAGAGGACGTTAATCTAACGGGAGATTTTAAAAAAATTAAAAGTGAACGTCATCAGAATAAAAAAGTTGCTGCTTATATCATGGAACCAGCAACGAATAGTTCAAGCAAATTCAAAATCAAAATTGATAAGCATTTTGGCATTTCCAAGTTATTCCCTCGCTCTAAAGACGCTGAATATTTCAGAAAGAAACAAAAGAGAAGTACTCAGACTTTAAACTTTAAACCGAAAAATCAAGACCAGTATTTTTACTTTTCAGGGCTTCCTTCGAGTCCAAAAGCAATCGTGAAACGTTCACAAAGTCTCCACAATATAGACGGAAAAGTCCCAGTCTCTGGACACGCCTGGTCAGATGAAACCAGTCGTCAAAGAAGATCCAGAGAAACCGAAATCAGATCAGGACTCGGAGAAGAATCCTTGTCACAAAATTTCAAAACCCTCAATTTTTTTCATGAAATCGAATATCCCAGCAACTGGTTAGAAGAAAAGGAGCCGCGGACGACCTCCATTCGTTTTAGCAAAGAGTTTCCTTCGACAGAATGTTTCCAACCTTTTTCTTGCAATAATCTCACGAAGACACCGCATTCAGGTAGAGAAAGTTCAACAGGACATTTTAAAAGTAAACAGCACCACCATCCTAGTTGTAATGACGTTAAAGACAAAGTTAGACGAAATGAATCTCAAGGTCCAACAGGAAGTCAGGGATTCACAGCCATCCATCCCGAATCCTCGGATTTGTTCGATGAGTCCATGCATTCAAACAACTTCCAAGACATTCACAAGGAAAACATGTTCAGATCTTCTGATGACTTTGACAAATTCAGCACCACTGTGACGGTCAATGAGGACGTGGGGGACACACTTTCGCTTGGATTTGACGATTTCCATTTCCATCCGTCCAACGTCAAAGATGCCAAACTTCTGGAGCTTGCTAAGGACCTCGAAAATTTATTGGGCAAGGAAATTGTGACTCCGTTTACCAAAAAGGGACGAAGACATTGATATATTGATTGAAGAAAAAAAACATAAATAAGTGAACATCGAATGCAAACCGATCTTCAGATGTTTTTATTCGTAATTGAATGAATATAACTATTTTGATGTCTCAAAAAGTTAATCAATCAACAATGACAGATTTTTTTATTAAGAATTGTCGCCATGAAGATAAAAGTGTACCAAAAAAAATCTATAACAATATTAGTAATTTTTCTTAGAATGGGAGGGGGGCATATATTACAATACATCATTGTAAACCATTACGGCTATTGGCAGTGAGCACCTGGAGCACCGAAGAGCAAAGAGTGGCTAAGGGTTGTTCCAGCATAAATGCGCACGTGAACTTTGACATTTGTGGTCCAAATAGGTGTGAGAATGATGAAAGAATAATATAATAGTAAATGATATATGTGGATATATAGAAGGTATAGTGAAATTCATGGAATGTTGTGAACGAGGTGTCAAAAAAAATTAATACCTCTGATCACATCAGTAGCAGACGTGCGACAATCACACGCGTGAACCTGCGACATTTTTAATTCCGCTAAAAATCCCATTGTTTTTCAATACGTTTTCTCATCTTTATTCATTTCATAAGCAAATCCTTTGCATATAAGCCTACCATTCCTCTGATATCTTGAGCACTGACCCTATAATTGCTACCTAATCCACGCTCATTACAGACGCTCAGACGAGAGAATTACAACGCCACTATAGGAATAAACAAAAGCGATGAATATTATTTGCACAAATTGTCATGTCAGTATCATTATTGACAGTTTGTTCCTGACTTGGTAAGCGTCCTCACATATCGACTGCGTAATCAGTGGGGTTTCTCAATCATAGTCCATTAGGTGGCGTGCTGTTAAAGCACTACAAACAGGCTCCCACGGAGTGCTCTGTGACGCACACACAAGTTAACAATAACACCTGGTAATTGGAAGTAATCGATAGTTTTAACTACTTGATTATCAAGTTGTTGTCACAATCGTCATCATTGCTATTTTACAAGCATTAATGACACCATAAAAGTGTTATTATTATTAAAGCAATTTGAAATTGATTTTTTAAAAGCAAAAATGGCCTGCTGTTTTGAAAATACGTTTCGTGCTGTTTTAATTTCTGTCGATTAGATTTTACTTCTGCCTTACTTGGCGTGAGGCTGCCTCTGGACGAATTTTTATGATTTGTAAATAAGTTTATAAAAATATTTACCTAAGAACAATCACATACCTCCGTGTGCGCCTTTTTTGGTTTACATTGATATTGCCACAAACATTAATTTTATAATTGATTACATTAAAATATTTTATTACAAGTAAACTTTTTGTAATTGCATTCGGTATTTTAGCACGAGCCTCCAAAACACTTGCTTGCACCTATTACAACTGCAACTAATTTTATAACTGTCTCCGTCACCAACATTTTCAGAACCATGATCTTGGTCACATTGGATACATAACCATTCACATTGAGGATGAGTAATTTGCTAATTAACATGAAATTATTGTGAAATCTCAAAAAAAAAAAAAACAGAAATAAAATCAGAAAACAGAATAAAGTTGACATTTCGATCACAGTGAGATATTGAGTCAAGGAAGGAAGGGTTGTCTCGTCGAGCTAATAAAGGACAGAACATGTTGCTGTGTAAGTTACAGATTATCAAAATAATTACTATTAAGTTATTTGAAGATTGTCAAACTAGTTTTTCTTAAGTGGAAGAACTTATACCTGGATTGATACGTGAGTTTTTCCAACATCATAGTCGTCATCAATTTAGTCCCATCAATTAAAATGACAGATTGTGATTTTAGTCATTAAGAGTAAAACAAGATTAGTGCATGGTCTCTTCAAGATCCATTGATAAGTGTTGCTGAAATCATAACGTAATTGCCAATCGAGATGACTACTTAATCTAATGGAAACACTTATTTTAGACTAGCATCATCAACCAGAGCAGGTCCTAGAAATATGGCGATGCAAATCAAATTAAACTAGTTTTCAAACACTTCACCAAACAAGGAATGCATCACGTTTCAGAATCTTTTTCATGAACTTCCAAGAAAGGCCATTGCTTTCCGACAACAACAACATATTCTTGCCGAAAACAGCAACCAACAACAGAAGACATCAAGAAGACAAAATGCCTAAGCTTTACGATACCCAATCGAACTCGTCACAGGTGATTATTAATATTAATTAATTATTATTAATTAATTATTATTAATATTAATTAATTATTATCAATATCAATGTTAATTATTACATCGCCGTATAAAATTCATGAAGCAGAAGTAATTATGCTTCTTATGAGTTTTTAATTAGTTTTTAATTTAGAATGCAATATAATTCAAACTAATATTGTTATTACTTTTATCGTAATTCGTAAAAATATTTTTCTAAACAAAAATCAGAATGAGGTTTAGTAAGTACCATTTTCGAATTTGGTTCTTCCAGTTTACTGTTCATCCTTTCCATTATTATCCACTTCATAAAAAGCCTGGTGGTCAACGATGCGCGACAACCGCACTGAAATTTAATTTCTTAAGGTTTATTTAAATTATTTAATTTCCAAGAAATGTTAAAAACAAAAACAAGCGAGCAAAACTTTTTGTTGGAATCTGGAACTTCTTTACCTCTGGACTCCGAGGCAAACGGAAAGCATAAAAGATTGATAGCAATATATGTTGCTGTTGTTTATTAAAGTCTGTTACATAAGTAGACGATTAGGACGATGCTCCCACAACAGGGAATCCGTGCCGCCATCTTGAGAGATGGAAGTCTTAGCCATCAGACCGTGCGGGAGCATCCCAGGAATAGAAATGTTGTAGAACTTTTATGGCTGACAAAATGCTGGCAAAAGATTCTACACCGTCAGTCATTCTTTTGATGGCCGACATCATTACGTAATCATTAAAGAGGCAGTTTCAGAATAAGTTAAGAACGACATCTATGAATTGCGTCCTAATGTATCCATGTATCGTAAATAACTTGTTTGTTGTACTGTGCGCACCTTTATTATGAGAGCATTTTATGCATTAATGTAAGAAATGTTTTGTAATAATAAATGTTGGTTAATAAATATTAATGTGTATTAAACTTTCGAGTTCTTTCGTAGGATTAAGAACAGCACAACTGTCTCTAGGCATAAAATTTGAGTGGTTCCATTGAAATAATTTTATGGATTCTGATGTTTTGCCTATTTCTAAAAATAAAGTAAAAATAGATTCCAATTGCCTTAAATGCGAAATAAGCCGCATTTAAATAATACAAAGTCAACATTTCAACACATTACTGAATCCGACAAAAGGCGCATTGCTTTTGAGAGAACAAGAGCCGTGAGACTCCCTGCCTTGTCCGGTTATCCGGTGCTAAACTGGATCTCAATAGCAGGATGGAACCGGAGGAATTAATGATGATGATGGTGACGTCTATAAAATCATCCGCTTGTTTCATGCTTGAATGGTTTCGAGTGCTTCTGAAGTTTGGACAGGGTACAGCTTGACATAGGTATGAGTCTGTTTAACTTCTTCTTGTTATTGTTCATGTTGTTGAAGACGACGAATATCTGCAATTCGTCATCGATCATACTTTCATTGGGCGCAATACTTACATATAATACTTACATGTAATACTTACATGTAATACTTACATGTAATACTTACATATAATACTTACATGTAATACTTACATGTAATACTTACATGTAATACTTACATGTAATACTTACATGTAATACTTACATGTAATACTTACATGTAATAATACAATCACGTTAGTTTATGCGGCAGTAATTATTGCTTCCATCTGCTGCCATTGCTATTTTACTACATTCACTCGTTTGTGTTTGTTAATGTTTGTGTCTGTATTTGTTAATATTTGTGGGCTTCGAACGAACCCTTTCTTATTATGTGTTTTGACCTCCTCTGGTTCTTAAGTGCATCTCAGCAAAACAAATTAAGAGCGACCTTTGCTCATCATCATCGTCATCATCGTCATCATCGTCGTCGTCGTCGTCATCATTATCATCATCATCATCATAAAAATAAAATTTAAGAAAAATAATTTAAGCTGGAGAAGAATTTTTTTAGCCATCTAAGCATTAATAAATCATTAATAAGACGTTAATCCAACATTAATAAATGTGTCAATAACATGCAAACCAACTTTTGATAATTTTGATAAATTTGATAAGTAAATCTTAAAATATATTTAATCAAAATATTGAAACAAACAATTTATATTTTAAGAATATTACCTAAGGTGCTTGAGAGGAAAAATATGTTATTTAATGACTTCCAGTGGTAATCATGGTGATGATGGCTGTGATGATGACAACGACGACAATGATGAAAATAGACGCCCTTTTAATAATAATAATAATAATAATAATAATAGTAATAGTAATAATAATAATAATAATAAAATAATAGTAATAATATATTCATTTGTAAAGCACCTTAAGCGTGAGCGTCATGGGTTAGGGCTTAGTACTTAGTACTTGGTAATTTATAATTCTTTTATGCAATTTTTTACAAAAATATTTATGCACAATATTTATGCACAAGTACCATCATCATCATCATCATCATCATCATCATCATCATCATCATCATCATCATCATCATCATCATCATCATCATCATCATCATCATTCATCATCATCATCATCATCCATCGATNGTCGTCGTCGTCGTCGTCGTCGTCGTCGTCGTCGTCGTCGTCGTCGTCGTCGTCGTCGTCGTCGTCGTCGTCGTCGTCGTCGTCGTCGTCGTCGTCGTCGTCGTCATCATCATCATCATCATCATCAGCATCATCACCATCATCATGGTCAGAAATTGGTCTCCTTATAAACCATATGAACCATATAAACCATACATACCATATGAACCATATAAACCATATAAACCATACAAACCATGCAAACCATATAAACCCGATTAAACCTGATTTCACCAGAACCAGTATTAGGTTTTATTCCATTCGCTGAGTAGGACCAGATTTTTTCAAGATTACCTTGTTCATAATTTATTAATCCAAATCTATATCAATGTAAGATCAGTCATTGCTGTATCTGTGCCTCTTTTGTAACTTCTTCTGTGTGTGCAATTTCAAAATGTAAATAATTTTATGTTTTATTGCTTTTATATATGTACAACTCACAATATCGCAAATTACGTTTCTAATGTCTGTTATGTTCTAATATTCTCTGTCTATTGTGTAAAGTCACTAACTGACAGGTCACCTGCATCATCTCTTACAGTAGGCATTTACAGGTGTCTTTTTGTCTTAGTCTTGCAACGGACTTTAATCAAATAAATAAAAGTCTTTTTGTGTTGTTTTAATTAATTATTGTTCTTTGTTGTTGCAATCCAAATAAACGTTCGAAAAAACAATTAATGACTTGTAGCCGAATCATTATTGTCGTTAAAATTATAATTATTTTTATTAAAGACTTATAAATATTTTGGAAATGCTTTTAATCGGGATCATCTGTTATTTTAAGTTGAACATTGAACGATGACGATTCAATCTTCTTTCCGACTAAAAAGTAATCTTCACTTCACGAATTAATTCATTCCCAGAATTACAATATTACAATTTTTACAATTATTACAGAATTACAATCATCCGTTTCGTTACACATCATAGTTTTAAAAGCACACAGCTACTCTGAATTTCACCAATAATTTGAAGTGGTTAATAAATAATTTAACAACCTAGCGACTGAAATATAAAATTAGCATCATTACGATCGCTCAGCGACTTATTTATTAGCATTTATTGTTTATTGGCTGGTTATCATAAGAACTAATTGCAAGAAAATATTTGAATTTTTATTTCATTTGAAATTCGATTTAAAATTCATTTAAGGCTAATAAAATAGATTTACTTCAGGAGAATAAATAAGCATAATCTAATTAACCTAATCAGACATAGTTGCAAATAGTTGTAGAATGTTTCCAAATATTACGTTTGAAATTAAAATTTATCATTTATCGTCAAGGATGTACTATCTACCACCTCCATTATGCATGGCTAGTTAGCTTATAGTCCAGAACTATTCGTTTTTGACTTTTCGTGGTGGACCGATCTCGGGGTACTGCTTCAACCAACCCGAGGAGCCTGGATAAAATGGAACTGAATAAACTTTCGAATCAAATTTAAATAAATTTTCTAATTTAAAATAATATTATCAATAATTACACATTATCAACAATGAAATTATAATTTCAAGCAAGTTAAACATTTGAAATAAGAAAAATCGAAACTTTAGGAATGGCATGCGATTGTATGTAAATCTCGCAAGGTCATGACCCAAGGTTGTCATGACAACCCATGACACAAGAGGAATGATGGTGAATGGTGATGATGCTTAAGCTTCGTCGTCATCATCTCAAATTTCAAAGGACTGTTTGGGCCAAGCAGTCTATTTAAGTTCTCAAATACCATTGGATGACGTCTTTCCACTTAAATTAATGAAATCCATTTGAATTTATGTGTCTGCCTGTTCATTCATTCGATATTACTGGGCATAAATGTGTAAGGCTGCCATTTCAAAGTCGAAAAAGATGATGTTTTCATCAGCATCGTCATCATTCACCGGATGCAAACATCGATAAATACGAAGCCTGTTTAGCCTGTTTAATCATCAAATTGTCTGGATTGACAACGAATGAATTTATCAACGCACCCTATCATCTCAATATCATCTCAATATCATCTCAATATCATCTCCTATCATCTCCCTATCATCTCCCTATCATCTCCATATCATCTCAATGCGATCATAAAGCGTCTGCGTTTTAAAAGCATAACACGAGGCTCCTTGCAAAAGAAAATATTTCAGTAAACTGACTCACTGACTATTTGCAGACGATCGAGTGCGAAACATTTAATTTCACAATCCTATATTCTGCTGTGATGAGGATAGTTTATGAGTGAATGAACGAGAGAATGATTGAATGAAGGACTGTGTGAATGAACGAGAGAATGATTGAATGAAGGATTGTGAATGAAAGAGAGAATGATTGAATGAAGGATTGTGAATGAAAGAGAGAATGATTGAATGAAGGATTGTGAATGAAAGAGCGATGTGATTGGAGAGAGCGCAGTGAGCGTAACTCAATACGCACCCGGTGACAGGCACATAAAACGAATATTTTACTGCGCTAACTATGTTCGAGACGATTGTTCAATAAATTTTAGAATAATTTCCAGTGGAACCTATGCTTCCTGGAATCATTTTTGCGATATTTTTGTCCTAAATCCGAGAAATTCCATCGTCGGCGAAACGAGCCATGTTTAAAGCCTTGTTTTTGTGTCAAAAAGGAAATTGAAGAAGAAAATTGAGCAGAGGTTTTCAGTCTAGTCACCAGTCATCATGGAAAACAAAGCGCCATTCAGGAAAGGTTCGAAGAAGGTCCATCCAAGCGATTCTGAAGCTCCGATCAAAGTGGGAGAATTGGGAGGCACAGACGCCGGAGAAACCAATCAAGGATTTGTCGCCGCAGATGACGGCGTGAACGACAAGCGTTCGTCACTCACTAACGCCATCATCGACCACTTCAAAAGAAGTTTGAGTTCGGCTAGTTTGAAGAGCAATCGCAGTAGTTCGACGAGTCTCGCAAAACACGATGACGATAGCAAGATGAGCGTCAATACAGGTGGGGATCCACCTGTTAAAGAGGAACCTCAGCAGGCCGTCTCGCCTTCGAGGACGCGGAAGACTGGATACGTTCCGGGTGGTTTTGTTAACAGAGGTTTCGTCGACGACAAGAATAACGAACCATTTGCCATTTTACGCGAGGTGAGACAGTCGGTGAATTGTAATGAATGGTGCTGGTGAATGGGGTGATGAATGGGATGGTGAATGGGGTGGTGAATGGTGCTGGTGAATGGGGTGGTGAATGGGGTGGTGAATGCGAAGAGTTCACGTACGGGTCATTGTTTGTGAGATATATGTTTAATGTGAGAGAACTGGACGCAGACTGCCAGGGTACAATGATGGAGTAATTGTTGATGCAAACGGCCAAAACATTATTTATAACAATATTCGGCAGTATTTACAGCATTATTATTATTATAGAGGCAGAAGAATATCTTCTGTCACATTTTTACTTGGGATGTCGTTAGCGGTGTCTCCTTCATTCAATCATTCTATTGAAACAACCAAGCACACATTCACCAAGTTCATTCACGGACAGGAAGTTGAAAGGTCATCTGAATTCATGCTGTAGCATAATATAATACAATATATAATAAGTTATATGTAATATAACAGCATTAATCATCATCATCGTCGTCGTCATCGTCATCGTCGTCATCATCGTCATCGTCATCGTCGTCAATGCCATCGTCTTCATAGTTGTTTATGCAGTTCCGGCCCTTTCTCGGATTAGCTTAATCTTAATTCTTGAATATTAATTTTGTTGTTGTTCTTGTTTTATTTAAATGTTGATGTTGTTGTGTTACTTGAATGTTGTTGTTGTTGTTGTTTTCTTTTATTATTGCTGCTGTCTTTTTAACCAATACATATTCATCATATCAGTTAATTGAAACTTGTGGCGAGATCGCGATGCTGCTGCTGCTGCTGCTGATGATGATGATGATGACGACGACGACGACGACGATGATGATGATGATGATGATGACGATGACGGTGATGATATGACCCATAATGAATGAGAATCAGTATCTTTAATAATAATTTACCAATATAATAACAATAATTAAATGAGATTGAAGTAATAGTTGTGAATGAAATAGTAATAAATAGATCAGGCTGAATTAAATATCAAAATCTATTTACATGGATGAAGAGTTACACCCAGTCCATTGTGAGGATATTCAAAGTTAATCTTGAACCTAAATAAGATGCAGGTGCAAATCTTAACCTCAAACAGTAACTGTCCTTCGGTAATTCATTCATTTTAATGAATAATTTTGTGAATTAATTCTTCATAAACACCTCAAATTAGAGAAATACTTTGTTGTTCGAGAATGAAGTCATTATAATGCATTTCATCAGGCTCACCTATTCTCAGCACGATATTGCTCTTACAAAGTGCTTCGCTTTGTGGCAAGCGAGTTTTTTTGACTTTGCATTGAAAAAGAGCAGAATCGTAATAATAATAACAATAATAATAATAACAGCAATAATAATAATAATAATAATAATAATCACTTTTTCGTGACAATATAAAATCCATACATCTCGAGATTTTGAATTTCAAGTTTACATTGAACAAACACTCTCAAAGATCTTCTATTCTTCATTCATGATTTGTAACAATAGTAATAATAATAACAATAACAATAATAATAATAATAATAATAATAATAATAATAATAACAACAACAACAATAATAATAATAATAATATTAACATCAACAACAACAATAACAAATTAATGCATTAATATTGATGTATAATAACTGCAATACAATAAAATGAGACATTATAATTGCGAATAATGATTTGATAGGCATTTTATGATTCACAACAATTTTGGTGCTGTAGATATATTTATCAGGATTCGTGTTCAATCAAGATTTATGATTTATTTTACGATAATTATTATCATAATTGTCAATAAATATATTCTTTGTTGTCGTGAATTTGAATAAATAAATAATAATATTTAATACTATAATTAATAATTAAATAATTATTAATTTTTAATTAGTAATAATTAATTAGTAATAATAATTAATAATTATGTTAACAAATTAATAATTACGTTATTATTAATTATTATTATTAATTATTATTATTAATGTTTAATTATTAATTAATTAATTATATCGACTACATTAATTATTATATGCTTATTAATTATTTCTATTATATTATATATTTATTAATATCAATTATAAGTATAATTATTAATAATTAATTTTAATTTCGTAGTAAATTTAAAATTCAAACCTGTCCTTGTTATGATCTCTATTTGTATTATTGTTAATATTATTAAGTTGCTCGAGTAGAACTACAGCAGAATTGAAGATGTTAAGAAAAAGAAACTCTCGACAATATTTAAGATCAGACAAAAAATGAATGAACAAACAAACAGGCACTTGATATATTAATATATTATTATAACATAGGAATGAAATGAATAAATAATATTGTCAACATTCGCTCGATCATCGCCGTCATGCAGAGGGACGCAAAGAAGACAAGGAGGCCAAAATGGCAGAAGCAGCTGAGCACGTTCCACTCGGAAATATCTCACCAGAAGTTCAACGAACAGCAGAAACGGACCCTCAGGCTTACAGCAGCGCCAATTACATGCCCGCGCACAGTATTACCTACGTGAGGTGGATGAAAATTCATAGAGCCAAGTCAGTCCTTTCGTAGAATTAGTTATTAAGAGAGAAAAGATGTCTTGTTGCATTGTTGTGATTTTGTTCCTTTAGCTGGTTGTCTCGTCTGGACCTAGACAGGTGGTTCTTGATCTCTTTGATTGGAGTTCTGGTGGGCTTGGTGGCCACTCTCCTCAAGCAATGCATTCAGTCCTTGAACAGTGCCCAATGGAGATTGGTCAGGAGTTACATGAAGGTAAGGTTCCTGTTATGATAGTGATTGTGATTTAAACAAATTTTTATTACAATTACGACAACTTATTATTAATGGACTTTATGAATTTATTATTATAAATGATAATAACCTAGGATTTTCTAAATATTAAGTAGCTCAAATATTTATCAACTTAAGGTTGCAGATGGCAGAGGTATGGCGGTGGTATGGCAAAGTAAATTTTTAATTTTATTCCCACAGGATCAGTCACTAGCCGCCAGCTATGCCTATTTAGCGGGCACCAATGCCATCATGGTGTTTGGTGGCGCCATTCTCGTCACGGTTTGAATAAATCTTATTTAAATTGATTTAAATCGATGCTAGTCATACTTAAGTATTGTGTTACTATAAACGTGATCTTTTGTATGCTTCACTCAAACTCTGAATGTATGACGCATATTTATTAACTTATTTTTAGTACAATTCAGACCTGCACATCAACTTCCGTTAAATTACATCAATCACGCCCACGACCGTTTGAAAAGACCAATAACCTTCGATTTTTCTAGATGTTCCATCCAATGGCCGCAGGGGGCGGTGCTCCAGAGGTCATCGCTTTCTTGAACGGAATAAGAGTTCACGGAACCCTCTCTGTAAAGAATTTGGTGGCCAAATTCAGTGCCAACGTCTTAGCCGTGGGAAGCGGGCTGCCCGCGGCTGTCCAAGGCCCCCTAATCACTTACGGGTAGGTTAAAACGATTGGCATTTTACCTTTTAAAAACTACTCCATTGAACGTACTTGAATACAAATGCTACGAAAGGTCAACGAGCAGAGCATTTACTTAGTCCACGTTATTCGTGAAGGCACAAACCTAAGCATCAGTAATGACTAAAATTAGACTGAATGTATTGGACGTAATGTGAGCAAATAATGACTACATTAGAGATGAAAGTGAGTATATTATCAGCAGAATTTTTTTCTTGCAATTCAAAGTCGCCCTCAGCAAAGTGGCGTAAAATCGTTTACATGATAAAAAGCGCTTAAGTAATTTTTTATTTACGAGCGTGGAAATTGATCGGTCACACATCCATTCGAGACCAAAGCTTTGAAAGTTGAATTTTTAAGCAGCCGACCATTAGGCAAGCACGATTGGCAGACATAATGTCTTTAATCGAACATTTGTTCGTCCACTCGTCTGTCAATCCACTCGTGAAGTTCGTGTTACGTTAATTAAATGCTTTCGTGTTTTAAGATGGTCGTGATTATCAGAAGCTAAGATATCGAGCCAATGAGAAGCAGGGTCAATCGTGAATAGTTTACAAGGTCAAATAAATTAGCTCTTTTAAGTTCTTTTGAGATGCAATTGAGAAACAATTTCAAGGAGGAAGATCATTCATCATTTTACAGCAAAATAAATGCTAATTTTGAAATTTTAACAATTGAAAGAAAAAAAATAATTTCAAGCATAAATAATGAGTACGAAGCACCTCCTCTTTTTGCATAAATAATTAATTAGATGAATTATTAATTGACCTCCTTGCTTAGAGCGATCATAGGAGCTGGAGTGGGTCAGTTCCAATCGAAGCCTTTCCACTTCTCACCGAACATCTTCAGGAGATTTAGAAATGCAGAAGACAGGTTACAACAGTTTAAAATATATTTACAAGGTCCATAATAATGATTATTATTGATATTATTATTATTCGTATTCATATTCATATTGTTATTAATATTATTATTACTATTAATACTTCAATAACTGAGTAAATGAAAGATAGTGCAGACTAAATATAAATGCAAGATTAAATAATCAGCCTTTCCAATGACCATCATCGACTCACTCCATTTTTTCAAAGGCGAACCTTCACGACGGATGGAGTGGCAGCGGGTGTGTCCGCGGGTTTCCACTCCCCCATCGGAGGTCTTCTTTTTGCTATGGAGGATCTCTCTTCATTCTGGAGCAAAGGACTCAGTTGGCAAACCTTCTTCTGCAGTGTGGTGGCCACCAGTACTGCCCAGATGTTCAACACGGCATTCCAAGGATTTAAGTTCAGCCCACCATTTGGCTACTTCTTCTGGTCGGTGAGTGCCTTTTGGAGTTCTTTAAATTGATTTTATTTAAATATTCGTAACTTGTTGTTATGAAGTTCCTTGACTGGATTTTACTCAAGTGAGGCTTGTTTGTTAATAAATCCTTTTTAGCAACTCATCATTTCTAAGTGTCGTGTTTATTACTTATTTGCCTTGTTATGTTTTGTTGTGACTGTCAAGTTGCATTGTTTGTCAACTTTTGTTGTTAATATTTAATGACTGCACGACAGATTTCATGCTTTAGGTTATAATGCTATTTATGTTGGTTATTCTTCTATTTGTGTTCATATGTCTTGCGCTTAAAAGGAAAATGATTTCGAGCAATCTTTTCCTAACAAGGAGCTTTTGACATTCTTATGACGATAATTTAGGATCTTTCATGCGTCAACACGAGACTTTTCTCGCATTATGTAATTATAGGTCATGCATCGGTGCTCATGCAAAACTTAAATAAAAATACGATAACAATTATCATCGCAATAATTATTTTTAGCACTAATAAACGAATCGATGAGTACATTACCATGAAATATTATAAACTCCAACCCGACCTATAAACCCATTGAGGATGTTGTCGAAACTTGGCCACGACATCTAATGTCAAATATGTTGTTATTATTGTGGTGCTAATCATGCGATGACTTTTAAGTAAGCTAATATTTCTGACATTTCGATGGCATGTCTATCATGATGACAACTTGCTTCTCCTCAAAGACTCTTCCCTCGATTCAAATGCACGTCACGATGTACCTGCCCGCAATTTTATTGGGCATCGTCGGGGGCTTGCTGGGAGCTCTGTTCACCCGGGTGAATGTCTTTATAAACCAGAAGAGGAAAGTCATTTTGTCCAAAATGAAGAACGTGAGACTCCAACAACTCATCAAAATGCTGGAACCGTGTTTCATTGTTGTAGGTTTTTAGTGCTTCTTTCGACTTAATTTTAGAAGCTGATGTTTTGGAAATATTTTTGGTTAATCATTTCCAGGTGTACTTTACTTTGCCACTTTTATTATTTTATAGAAATTATCATTTATTTTATAAACACTTTTTAAACAATGAATGACTTTATTTAAATTAATTCTTCAGAAGTTTGATTGTTAATATTGTTATAAATATATAATATCTAATTATATATTTAAATATAATTTAAGTAATTGTTGTAATATATATATATATATATATATATGATATAATGATATTGTTAAACATTCGAAGCATTATTTTATTCAAATTTCAGTCCTAATTATCATTCTTTTTGCGAATTATTAAGAAAATAATAATTTAATGATTTAAGTAAATCCAGTAATTGTTATCTGTTGCCTTGGTCAATTTTAACTTTGATATTATAATTTAAACACTTATTATTCGGTTATTCCAATCTCAACAGTAATAATAATAATAATAATATTTTATAATAACGTTGTATAATAATAATAATATATTTTGTTGCTTTAACAATTGAGAAACCAATTATGTTGTCTATTCAGATGATAATGACTGCTTACACTGTTTTCTTGCCCCTCGGATTTCAATGTAAAACTCAACTATCTGTAAAGCAGATGATTCACATACCGAGCAATATCACGTGAGCAGTAAAACTAACCATTTAATATTTTTTCGTATTAATTTAATAATGTATTGAAAATAGTATCTCGTGTATTTGCCAATGCAACGTGTTTCACTCTTCAAGCATTAATCCAGGAGCTTTGAGACATACATTATCATTTTATACAAATGATGCTTGTTGGAAATGGAATGTAATATTTTTAAATTCATTTTAAAAACCTCATTATTTTAGCAAATCCCCGTTGGAACTCATAAAATTGCAAACTTACCCTAATTGTCCGAATTTTCAAAACCAGAGCGACATCTATTACAACCCAAGTAAGTTCAATGTTAGTTCATTGGTTCGATCGTTAATATTCCATCATCACCAAACACGTTCGTCATTGTCACCATCATCACCAATACCAATGCCCAGCTGTCAACATCCCTTGGACAGTGGCGTAGCTAGGGGGGAAGCCGCCATGCTTATGGGATCACCAAATTGGTAATGTTGAGCGGGGAGGGCAAGAAATTATCAAAATTGGATACCAAATTAATAATGTTAAGGGGTGGGGCCCAATTATCAATTTCGCCCCGGGCGCCGAAATCCCTGGCTAATCCTCTGCCCTTGGTCATACGTATTGTTACTTTCTTCACATTCAGTGGCCTCCCTCACTCAGTTCGGAAGTCAAGGTTACATGGACTCACTCTGGTCCAGGAATACTTTCTATTTGTTCGACTACACTGTTTGCCTCAGTGCTTTTGCCTTCTATTTCCCCCTTACCATTTGGACAGCCGGGAGTGCCATAGCCGGTGGAATATTCGTGCCGATATTGTGAGTCTTGTGACTTTCGATGATGCGCATGTGTTAACAATCTATTAATTTAGGAATGGAGATTCAGCAATACTCACATATTAATAAGCTAATTGCTAACTCACCATTTACTCATAGAATTTCCGGTAGTTTGATTGGGCGTGCCCTAGGAATAGGCTTCGTCCAGGCCTATAGGATAACTACCGGAAACCCTTTGCCCACTGGAATATGGGCCTGGATTGATCCTGGAGTGATGGCTGCCGTTGGTGCTGGAGCGCTCTTGAGTGGAGTGAACAGGCTGGAAGTGGCATCAACCGTCATCTTGGTTGGTTTGAAAAGTCCGCACAAAGACTTTCCGCATTAAATTTGATAATTAAAAGAATATATTCGATATTCCTTTACTAATAAACAAGTAATGTTTAAATAATGACTTTATTATTATTATTACCAATTAAGCAATTACTATTAAGCAAGACAATTTTACGCATCGTCTCCAGGTAGAAATGGTTGGGGACATCAACCTGATCCTTCCAGTTTTGATCGCCATCTTTGTGTCCAAAACAATCGCTGGCAAGTTATCGAAACCACTTTACAAATACCAATTGGAAGGGAAGGCTCTGCCTTTCCTTGACACAGAGCCTGAACTCGTAGTTCACGGGAAAATGTGAGGAACTTTAACTTTTAGTCTGGTAAAAGTTAGCACTGGGTGACTTGTATCAAATAAGGCAAAAACTTATTGATTTTTCTGGAAAATGTCGTAAATTATTTGTTGGCTTCTTTGGTTTATTCATTTTGTTAATGAAAAATATTTATTACGAAAGAAAAATGTTTATAAATGATGAATTGTATGAAATTGTAACAGTCTTAACATGGAATTATGGCGAGCCAGAGACATCATGGCTTCTCCAATCCACACCATCTCCTTAGCGGTCAGCGTGCACAAAGTCTCCAAGTTGCTATTGGAAACCAAGCACAACGGTTTTCCGGTAGTCAAGTACGATGATGATGCAAAATTCGAAGTCGTATACGGAATGATTACGAGGTGATTTATTGAATTATTTTAAATAATGCATAAAATAACAGGAATTCAGTCATCTGTCGCTCCTTATTAGGCACGAACTGTATTCGATATTGAGCAATGACGAAGTTTACAGAGTCTATCACGAAAACAACTCAGCGGATGCCATCATTGACCCAAAGATTGCTTACGAAGATGTAAGTACTCACAACTGATGATACAAATGCAAACATATACAAATACACAACATATACAAATGTAATTATTGTGTACGGTTATTTTTCTAGATGGATTCAGATGGAGCTCACAATGTTGAAAGAATTTTGGAAATTCTGAGGTCCTACACGATGAAGAAGGACATTAACACAAGGATTAACTTGGTCAGTTTATTAGTATTTTCTTTACTTACAACACTTTACTGTGAATCAAATTTGTTTGTCTGGGATGCAAAAAGACAACCGGAATAGGAAAATAAACAGCATAGAAGTTTATAAAAACACCGAAAATTATTAATTATAATAAAAATAATTAATTATTATAAAAAAATAAGAGGTAAATATAAACAGTATTGCATTTGTTATCCTGTAATCAAGCTCTGATTCGTTATCGTTGTGCCATTGGATTTTGCAACCTCTAGGAATTGTACGTTAACATGTCGGTGACAAAAGTTGACCAAAACTATTCACTGATGAGGACCTACAGACTCTTCAGAACCATGGGACTGAGGCAACTTCTTGTAACTGACAACAGGAACAGACCTGTCGGCATGATCACCAGGAAAGACCTCATGCAATTCAATATGCAGGTTTGCATTCAGTTGTTTGTATCTGGTGTCAAATATTTAATCCATTTACATGATATTTCGGTGTTAATCCATATCATTTTACACTGAAAATTCAATTTAAATAACTTCAATATTTTAGCTCTGGCTTTAATTATTATATTATACTACAAATATTTTTACGAATTGTGTTTAACATATTGTGATGTAATGAGTAACTCTTAACATTAGGAAAAACTCGAGAAATTGATCGGCCAAGAAATTCCAGAAGATAACGGTCCGGGGTCTGGAATTCCCAGAGTGTATTCTGGTGGCCAACTAGGAGGCGGTCGAAGAATGTCAAGAAGATTTTCTGTGGAAGAAGGTAGCGTACTGGGGGTCGTGGTGGCACAGAACGACGGATCAGATGGAAGCAGCGATGCAAAGGATGAGGCGGTCATAGAACTGCCTGCAGTCACTCGGATCAGAAAGATGCAGATGGAAACCATCAGAGAAGAAGAGGCTTCGTCCACTGAAGCTGAACATAGTCCCGTCGAAAGCGAAGGTATTCCTATGGACAAATCCTTCACTGTGGTGAAAATTGAAGGAATGGAAAGCGACGACGATGACGACGACGTCGACGATAATGATGAGAATAACAACAAATCAAACGAGGCCATCGTATCTCAGCACCCACACTTGGAACAGTTGTACTTGGAGGCCATCAAACAATCCGATGAAAAAGGTAATGATAGCAAGACCTCTCCACTAGACAAATCAACCCAGAGATTTTGAGTGACATTTTGAGGAGGATTACGCTTAGCATCAATGACTTTTCAATCGATTTCTTGTAGCGAGTCCGCCTCTTGGCAGATCATGCGGTTCAGATTTTCTTTATGTACGTGTTTTAGTCAAATTTGGCCATTCCGTAATTATATGACGTATTTTTTTCAAGTTTAGCGAAGTTCTCATAAATCTTTGTTGAGCTAAGTATTTGAAGTTACTAATTACTGCTGCGACCAGGCTACTCAGCCCTTTTAAAGTACATTCGCTCGATACATTTTTTTTAACTTTCAATGAACCAATGTTAAGAAGTAATGTTATAGTTATAATATTATTGCACATTTTTCTTAGTTTGTAACTGCTGATTTGTACAGATATATACAAATTGTCTGCCTTTTTCCTAGTTTGTAACTGCTGATTTGTACAGATATACACAAATTGTTTGCCATTTGTCTTCGAATTATATTTTGATATCTTTGCGAGCACGTCCGTAGGTGAACGCTTAAAAAGGTATTTCGACTATACTGCTGATTACTATTTATTACTTCTAATTTTAGATTATATTTTGCATCGAGATTTTTATAATAAACTTTTTGTTCAAACGTATTCTGCTCTGTAAACTCACGAATTGTCGCTTGGTGAAGACGGGACTGTCCTACTGAAAGTCTGCCAAAAAAGCTCCGGCCTGGGAAAGACTCATTTCAGGGCCGAGCGCCTACAATAAGCTGCACGTCGAAGGTTTCAAAATTTCAACATCGCCACAAAGTGATTTAGGTATCTTCAGTCAGTCCTCGATTTAGGTTTCTCCACCAATCGTAGTTGAACTTAATGAACTCCTCATTACCAATTCGTGGCCAAAATGTCTCTTTGTCCTCTTTCCGAGCGGATGTGTACTGTTAGCGTTTTTGGACATTCCCAATCTATGTTTAAAACATGCATATAACGCGGATAAGTGGAAGAATCTACATTAAGTAAGGAAAACAACAAATCCAGCTAAACTGTTGAACTCAAGGACGAACATAAGTTAAGTTAGGATAGCAACAACGATGACGCCGACGAAGATTACCGTGAAGTTGACGAAGGATGACAGCATAATAAAAACCATCGACATCTCTATTTCGGTTCTTTGGTTTCCACCGAGGAGCAATAAATATCGGCCGGCGTCCGAGACGACGGCATCGAGACGGTCGACGTAGCAAAAATTAAAAATAGTTTTACTGACTGTTTGTCTCCTTACCATGTTATTATAAATAGTTTTTATGTACACATTGATGAAAAGCACCACTAAATATTAAATCGAACGAAGGGAACGGCGAAGGAAGGGGCTAATTTATGCCGAACAATTCATTAAAAAGATCTTAATAAATTTCAATGCAATTTAATCCGACCGAGAACGGTGTCGATCTTAGGGCAAATGTCGATTAATTAGTAAATATGTTACGAATTTATACGAAAATAAAATTGTCGGCCTTCGGCAACGACGCGTCAGCGACGACGTCATCGAAGAAGCCCGTGATAGAGAGACGAATGCATGTTATCGTCGACGGTTTTAACGTGGACGGAGAAAATCGAACGTCGAACGAATTGCGCGACGACCGGCAGAACGAAAACCGTCCCTCGAGGTCGAAAGTGAAATGCAACCCGTTCGTGGTGAATTCATTAACGATGGAAAGGAAACGGTTTGAGGAGCAGATCGAACGAGAGCATCGGACAGAACTAAATACAATTCCACTGTACAGATTTAAGGTCACGACGTTTTTAACGAGGGGTCGGACGCCGAAAGAGATCGTCCGAAGTCTCTGCAGGGCTTCGACGACGGCGACTCCTCGAAGAAACCGAAGCGAGATCGAGAAAAAGAATTCAGACGACCGACGCTTAAAAATCTAATATCGTCTCGAAATATCTTGCTCGAGTCTGCCATTTTAAGACCACTTGTTCGATGTGAAGTTGGAGTTCGGCGACGGACGTCGCCGGAACCGTTTCGCCGGTCTTTGCGAACGTTCGTCGAGATGCCGTCGAATTCGTCATCTAACGATCGCAAAATGAATTCAAATGCAATAAAAGAAATCAGTGCAATAAGGTAATTATCAATAGGGAGGAATTCCAAACCAAACTGTGGCAAACAAACAAGGAGATGATGCTGACCATAACAAGTTGAAAACTGAAGAAATGCAAAATCAGATCGATTAAAATTACAATTTATCAAGTAATCCAAAACAACAACAAAAAACTACTGGCCAATTGAAAAGAAACGCACGATCGGATGCTTAACAACATCGAGGACGACGACAACGTAAAGTAAAACCCACTCGAAACATCGTCTCCCTCGATCAAAACGACTGTCTCTTTTCGTCCGAGCACGATTTCGCTCCGCAAAAAGTATTCAAAGCAATCCGATCCTCACGTCGATTTACAAATTTGAGCTAAAAATAAAACAAAATATCGGAAAGCCTCCAATAGATGGTTGCTGCAGTTCTTTCAAGCAAGATGTGTCCAACCGGCATTAGACGGTCTGCAAAAAACATTGCGGACGTGTTCACGAGGCGCTCGACAAATATGCCGAACAGAAATTTATATTTCGTTAACCATTTTTAAAACCGATTCCTAGAGACAGTACGAACAAAATACCGAACGTATATTTGTCCGGCTGACAATCACGACCGTATTTATTAGTTTAATTAAATTAATTGAAATTGTAATTAATCTGATAAAAAAATAGTAAAACGATTTAGTAATTTCTTGTTGAAATAAAGAAAGTCACTCACGAAGCCAACTTCTGCAGTAAGCATGTCGTTCCTCGGGAACGCCGAACTCTCGTAAAATTCGAGGGCAGAGGGAGCGCTGATGTCCGAGCCCCAGTTGGGAGGGGAAAGGAGAAGGCTGGCCGTTTTTCCCCCGCTGCTGCTCCTGTCGTCGTCGGTGGACAGTCTCGGAGAACCGTCGGAGTCCGAGTTGATGCTAGGGGAGAAGTTGTGTTGGGCGCTAGAGACAAATGATGGAGTCAAGCAGCTCTGAGCTGGAGAGTTAAGGCCAGGGACACGGCAGGGATTGATTGAAAACATGGCGTCGGGCGAAGAGAGTAGATTTTCTGACGGTCGGACTGCTTTCCATGAAACTCTCTCGCCTCCCTGCTTTAAATGAGTCAAACTCTTAATGATTTGCTTTTTGCACCTCGGGACCATTTGGCACCTAATGGCCTCATCTAGATGGCCTTGATTTCCAGAAAAGTTTTGACTTACTGTTTTTGCAGAATAACTTGGGAAAGATTTGGGATCCATTAAACTTTTCTTGGTTACTCTGTTCCCAGGCAGATCAAATTCTTCACAATGTTTTGCTTTATCTTCCCTGGCTCTTTTCCTGCTCTTCTCCTGCATTTCGGAGCATGGAGAGGGTACGACTTCCTCTTCAACGTTCAATTTTCCACTCGCATCGGAACAGCCGTCCTTGTCGGGATCACTGCCAGGGAAGATTTTGAAAGGATTGTTGCTTGAGGAGTCACAGCTGGTCTCAAAAACACTCAAATCTTCTGGAAGGTCAAAGTCGAGAAGGCCATCCAGGTCGAGACAATCGGGAAGTTCTTCGCCGGAGTCGACGAGTCTGGCCAGAGAATCGGCATCCATGAACTTGTCGTCGCTCGTCATTGCATCGTTGCAAGCGACGATGTGATCCTCCCTCGATATCTCGTTGATCTGCTTCAAAGCATTATCTATCTTGCACTCTCTCGACTCGTGATTTGTGCCGAGAACCTGATCGGGTACATGAGAGGTGAACATCTGCTGGTGAGGAACTCCTGTAGGGTAATTGTAGAGGTGGTTTGTCTCTGGGATGGATCTGATGTTTGGCATTTGGCGGTAGATCTGGTCGTGCTCGAAAGATTTAGAATTGAACATTTGGTCGATCTGGAAATGAGGAGGGTTCGAGTGCCGACAATGCGAGTAGTTGTTCTGCGAGGCATGAAAATAAGGCGACTGAAATTCGTTCTGAACTTTCCGTTTTTTCGACTGCCTGTTTTTTGCGATCCCATTAATTTTTTGGTTGCTGCCAACATTGCTATTGGTGGCAGTTGCTCCAAAAGGTGGTGAGATAGCATTATGTAGAATTGGATAAGCGAAGGACTTTTCATGAGGCTTGGTTCCATTCCTCTGTAAATAATCCACTGTTTTCTCATCTAATGCATTGGCCATAAGGGGTGGATAAGGCACACGAAATGCAGGCTCTTCTTTCCAGGGTATTGGTTTCAGAGTATCTCTCCTCGGGCTGACTTTTCCAGGTCCTACCTCATTTGTGGCTATTGAGCTTATGCCGTAAAAGTTTGGTGACTCTAGCAATGAGGTCGACGTGTTCAGAATGGTGGAGCTGCTTTGGGCTGGCATCTGTGGCATTTTTGTACTTTCTGTGCCATTGAATTGGTTGCCTGGTTTGAAATCCAACATTTCACATCCATTCAGCTTAAAGCTTAGCACACCAAGTTTCATTAGAAAACTGTTGAAGTTCACGATCTGACTCTGTAAATCCTGCAGATGGCCATTCTCAACTGTAAAACTTACTAAGAATGGCTGACTGCTTTTGCCTCCCCTGCTCGTCATCTCAAAACCTGCAAGAAAAAAATAAACATCTATATTTAAATAAAAATACATAAATAGTGCATCAAGTAAACACTTAAAAATCCTTATTATTGGTGTTTGTGTTTACATGGCTGGATGCAAGTCAAGTGACACAAAATATTTACCAAACAGTCGCACCAAATTGAAAATACGGTATCAAAGCAACCAATTCGCATTAAATTAATAATTTATCTCAAGTTAAATAACGACACGCATTCCCACAACGCCATAAAATCGACAACTTGGAAAACTAAAACAAAAACAAACTCCATGTTAAGGAGATGTGAAAATTACAAACTTTAGTATAAGTTTTGATGATAAAAAATTATTTATTAAAAAATAAATTAAATTTAACATTTTAAATATAAATTATTTATTTTAACAAATTGTTAACTAGATCATATTTAGTAATACTTTAAAGATGTTGAGTGTCAAACAGTGCTAGACAATTATTCACGTAATGAAATATAAAAATACTGATAACCTTAAGAAATTTAAATCTTGGTAAATTTCATTTTGCTTTCGAATTGTTTATGTGAACTTAACCGAAAATGTCGGGGCACGGTCATCGCCACTCTTGTAGCTGCAGTTGTGAACATGAGGATGTGGACTCCTCAGCAAAAGGAAATCTTTACAGTTTATATTCTAAAATTGACACTTACAAGGTTCAGTGTCTGAATGAGACTGAAAAAGATTCTGGCAGACTTGTCTTCAAACCATGGCATGAAAGGCAGGACAGAACTAAAGTAATCATTTCTGTAATTTCTAGAAAATTGAGAATTTAGAACATTCTGAAGTACGTAATATTAACTTCAATTTAACAACATTTGTGTTCTTTTTAACATTTCTTTTACAGTTTGTGGAAAGCGACGTTGATCAAGAGCTCCTTTTCAACATTCCGTAATTGATCAGTTTTGTTTAATTTTTGGATGCAAAAAATTCGTACTTGTGTTTGTTTTGGCATCTACATTTTATGGAAATTTTAAAGTTTTACAGGCCATGTAAAGTTGAGAGGCATGATAATACTTGGTGGTGAGGACAGCCAACATCCCAAAGTCGTAAAACTGTTAGTTTTAAAATCATCTTTATGCAATACAAGTCCATTACAGAGTTATGTTTTCTATCTTCTGAAATTCACTATTAATTATATTAATTATGGCCATCATTTGCTTTGCTTTGTTCTTTCCAGCTTCAAAAACCGTCCAAATATGATGTTTGACGATGCTGGTGGAACTGCTCCAGATCAAGAGTTCGAGCTCGTTCATGATGATGATGGAACTGTTGAATATGAACTCAAGTATGCAACACTTCATTTGAATCTATTCTTTTACATATCTCATTTGATTTATTTTAAATTATTCTTTTACAAATCTCATTTGATTTATTTTCTGGTGAAGAACAACAAGGTTTAACTCTGTGTCAGATCTCAGCATTTACATACCAGAAAACTTTGGGGCTGACAAGACTAAGGTCTATTACATTGGCTTGAGAGGGGACTTTACTGAGGTTGGTTTATATCACTCTTTTCTGTGTCTTTCTATGGGTAGTCAGATTTCAAGTTCCCAACTTTATTATTTATTTGTAATTATTTTATAACATAATCTTTTGTCGTTAAAGTCACTGTTGCAATTAGGTTATGCTGCAAATATGTCTTAATCTGTACAAGCAGATTTTTCTGTTGTACAATTTTCATTTCATTTGCTTCAGTTCAAGAGGCAAGAGATCCCAGTAGCCACGTACGAAGCCCGAGCCAACCCGGCCGACCATCCGAGGATCAATTTATTGGATGAAGTCCCTAGGCACATTCACTGATTCATTTTCTGTCACATCTTGTCACCATACCATGTTCCTAATTGTTCTCATGATTTTTCAGTTTGCATTTTGAGAATTCGAAATGAAAGTTATAATTTCTTTTTATTATCAAAATGTGACAAAAAAATTTCTGGTCTCAACTTAGTTAACATTACTGATTCATTAGTAAATTTTATTGAAAATAATTTGTAAAAATGCTAAGCAAGTTATAGGCTTATCTAATTCATTATAAATGCAAAAATGGCATCTTGCTTGCCTAGTAATGACTTTGTAAATGTAACTGCATGTGAGGCCTGAGAGAGATTGACTCACATTGGATTTGCATTTTACAATTTCTTTATACAGCTAACTTGCAATGATCTGTTTGGGTGGAGATGTCACTGACGCTCAGAGAAAGTAGTTAACATAATTTACTCAGAACCGTTATGTTAGAAGTTCATGATAGAAATCGATCCCTACATGGAAATAAGTTACTCTTGAATACTGGAACTGCAGAGCAGACGATGGAGTAAGACAAGCATTGTTTCGAATTTGGAAAGTGTCAAGTGTCTCGCGGGTGCAATGACTTTTAAATTCACTTCCAACGCCAAGGTTTTTGAGTTTCAAACCATTTGCAGAAATGTCAATAAATGCGTAATTCATATCCATCTCGATGAATTTTAAGGAACCTCTACCTAAGATCCTAAGCTGTAATAAGTTTATTCTTGAGGGAGCAGACACGATTAAATTAGATGATTGAGATATTTTAGAAAATTGTTAATGGAATCTAAAATGTTTATTTGGGCACATTTCAGCCTATGTACAATCTCGACCTCCTCTTGTTTAGGAAGTAGTTTGTTGGCAGAAGTCTTAGCTGTCTTCCTTCTAGGTCATCAGGATAGGAAAGAGGGTCGTATTTCCAGTTAACATTCTCGGAAGACATGAGTTGAGATGAATCGCTTCCATCCAGATCATAAACATCCATGTCCGACCTTTTCCCTGGATTTGCAAAAAATTGTCTAAAAAAATAATTTCTTAAAAAGAATTTCTTGATATAATTGCTTAAGTCAGTCTTGAATGTATGTCAGATTTTTATAGCAAGTCTTTGGATTACATTGCTTTACAAAGTCTTTATCTTAACTGCTTCTAATGAGAATTACTCAAGTCTTAGTTTTTAGTCGGAGTTTCAAATCCGAATAAAAATTATAAATACTTTTTTATCAACCACTTTTGCAAAACTAATTCCAAATAGATAGTGTCCTATCTAAATTTAAAAAATATTGCTCGCTAGAGACCTATATAAATCCTGCTACGTCTCAGTGGACTGTCAGATTGTTCTTTCACCCTCCTCAGATCATCCATTGTCTTTCCTCCCCTTTTACCAATGTACATGAGATTCCTTCGTCCGCTCTTCTTTTCCACGTTCAGTTCATCCGGGGTCATGAACTCTTGACCATCGCTTGACTCTTGAGAGGCGAAGACTGGGCTGACCCCATCACCATCAGGGCTTCTCTTTGCTAGGCGAGATGCGTGTCGGAAAAGTTCCTCACCTGTAAATTGTTTATCTAATTTTATCCAATTTTCGATGACCGCATGAACGATCCTGTTGGTATTTGTTGTTGTGAAGCGCTCAAAACCACTCATCATCATCATTTGATAACTACCCTCTTTTCCAATGCCCACTTTAGTTGTCTACAATATTTTGAACTACATTTTTGGCTTATTTGTGATCGGTCATGCCTCGAGAAAACATGTTCTCACGATATGATAATTTACGACGAGCTGGATGCAAATGAAACATACCTTAAAAGAGTGGGAATAAAATTAGAGGTTATATAACGACTAATCAATTTTGATTTTCTTTCTTTCCTTTAATTGACTTGGAATTCACTCGAAAAATTATTAATTACAGTTGACCATTAATTGATTAATAACTATATTGTTAATATTTATTTAATCACACCAACCTCCAACGAAGCTTGAAGTGCCCACTTGTTCAATTGTAAGGAAAAGGAGTGCAGTTATGACGATGGATGCCAAATTCGTCATGTTGTCTGATGCTGAAGAATATTATTTGACATGCTTTTCATTAAGCATTTATTCGATTTGATTATTTGAACTCATTATTATTTTGACATTCTACTTTTTATTATTTCTATTTATGAACAATTTTTAGCCAAGTTATTACAGCCGTAATAGGAGCTTGAAATGGCTTGAAATGTACTTCACCAGCTTCCAAGCTAAACCATGCAATGGAGACCTGGAAAGATATCATTCACTGTCCATTCTAAAGGAAATGATCTTCAATTTTCAAGCATTTAAGTATTCCACATATCGTAAAAAAGTGAATTTAAAAAAATCTTTAAATGGAGGAAAGAAGCATCGAAATATTCAGTGAAAATTTATAGAGTTTTGAAGAACGAAGATTTACTTGATAAACCTGAAATAAATTTAAGGTCCAACATCAGCTTGTATCGAAATGTATTCACGTGTGTCGTGTTGAGGTTCGTGTGAAACAACCCTCATAAATTCACAACAGTTAAATTGAATACACTGCTTTCTAAACACCCGATGTCAATTCCGATCCTCGGACCTAATTACTCGGATAAGTCGCTTAAGCCAAGAACACTTTAAACATCAGGAGGCTAAAATATGGTCCTAAAGATTCTGCTGAGGAGGCATCCTTTTCGTCATTTTCATCCTGTTTTCTTCCGAAGCAGAAATACATTTTCTTTCGGGGGAGTTCATTTACGCACGCGTCTCTGCTTTGCTTCTACAACTTTTCGGAGGTGTGTTCCTAATTAAAACTAAAGATTTTGGGGTGTTATATTTTCCTAATACCACTTTCATCCACATGAAGACTTTCATCTCTGTTCTGTCACCCCTTGCAAGACCGTTTGATAATGAGAGTATATTTGGCAATGGCCGGGAGAGGAGCGAAGTAAGTGTGGATTCTAATAACTTCCAAAAGTCTCCTCGAGATTCTAAAAGTTGGATAAATGATCCTCGAGAAACAAACTCTTTTCACTGGAGATGGAAAGGATGCTCGATTCAAGGTCAACATGATCTTCATCATCGTCAAGGAGACACGTTAAACATTATCAAGAGTCTTGGGAAAATCTCGGAGGATCTCGAGACCGCCTTGACAAACATTGTCATCTCACTGGAGAGGCTCGGTGAGAAAGACAAATTTAACGGCATCTCAAATTTAATTTTAAATAAAAATAAAAATTCATTTTAAAATGATTGGAAAAAAAATCTTTATCAATTAAGAGCCGGAAGTAATTTCTTTTCCCGCCATTAGAATTGAAAATCCAAATTAAATCCTGTAAAAGGACGCATAAAAAAATCGAGAGGAAGATCGTGTGAAACTGGAAACGCATTTTTCTGTTCAAATGAAGAGGAATGGAATGCTGGAGTGAGAAGGAAAGGAGAAGTGGAGAGGATTGAGAGAGTGAATGAAAGAAAATGACGAAAAATCCGATTGTTTATGGATTTAAATGTGAATCACTTTAAGAAGTTTCCAGGTTGGACCGTTTAAAGGGGGGCTCCGTTACAAAGGATTTATGTAAATAAATATCTTCTAAAAGTATTTAATTTAATTAGATATTATTCCATTAAAATTCTACTTTATTGGTTTAAACCCTGAAAGTTTCAATATCCATTGCAAGGCATTTCTCCAGAATGTGACATCTGTCGCTGATAAAGTGACCCAGCAAGAGCTCGAAAGTTTTTTCATTTCCTCGAAATTCGGAAAAGTTGTGATTGTGATGCTGCAATCTTTCGGATGGATTGAATGAATTGAAACAAAAGGATTGTAAAGAATACGGATTAATGGACGGATGGGTGGATGGGTGGATGGGTGGGTGGATGGATGGGTGGGTGGATGGGTGGGTGGATGGATCGATGGGTGGATGGATGGGTGGGTGGATGGNGTGGATGGATAAGAGAATGGCTTCTGTAATTGGAACATCGGTGGGTCAATTAAAGAAGCCAGAAGAAACAAGAATTGAAAGAAATTAATTGTTTTCAGCTGATGCTTCATTGAACGCACAGCAAAATAATACAAAAGCCCAACAAGCTGTTCAAGACAGCATTAGATCTTACTTTGAAGGAAATCTTCATCGTTTAAGATCATGCAATAGCAAATTACACATTCGAGCAGGTTTTGCAAATAATTTCAAGGCATGTTTCGCCTTTGTTCGAAAGTTTCTCGGTTGAGAAAAAGAATTTTTCAAATACGTCCTTTGCACCGCCTGTCCGTAACACAACACAACACAACACAACACAACACAACACAACACAACACAACACAACACAACACAACACAACACAACACAACACAACACAACACAACACAACACAACACAACACAACACAACATAACGTAACATCTTCGCTGCTGAAATTTTGATTGACAAAAACATTTTATCGAAGTAAAAGATAACCTGGAACTTCACAAACAATGTCACAATGTCACAATGTCTATATTCTGTCTATAATATTATATAGTACATCATATATTACACAGTACATCATATATTATACAGTACATCATATATTATACAGTACATCATATATTATACAGTACATCATATATTACACAGTACATCATATATTATACAGTATATAATATATTATTTAGTATATCATAAACTTGCACAAAGACTTTCTTAAATTTTTGAAATATATTTTAATCAGGAAAAGCTTGAAATGTTGGAAAAACAGGGCGAGTAACTCAAAATTCAGATGTCGAACGCTTCACTCAATGGAGCGTAACAACCTCTTCACGGATCGCCTCGGTTCATTGGTTTTCCTTTTACTTTTCCTTTGCATTCAGATTCAAAACGCTTTAAAAAAATTCAGTTTTACTTTAAAATCAGATATTTTTAAATTCCAGAAAGTTGTTTTTAAAGGTTTACAAATTATTTGAAGCGTGCTTACGAAATAAATTTATAAATCAAAATATTATTACGAAATTAAGTTAAAATAATGAATATATTATAAATGATAATAGTTTGCATTTAATAAAATAATTGAATTTTAAATGACAGAATACGGAGATATTGATCGAATGAATGAATGAATGAATGAATGAATGAATGAATGAATGAATGAATGAATGAATGAATGAATGAATGAATGAATGAATGAATGAATGAATGAATGAATGAATGAATGAATGAATGAATGAA